>OZ025298.1:99401330-99578830 GCA_964019185.1 Maratus speculifer
GTTTGCTCACATACGCAGACGAAAATAGCAGATGTGTCAAGTCTCTAATTGCCACTAGAATAACTATACAAGGAAGCTGAGACCTAAATCTAACCCCCTGCTGCCATTGGCCAAATGAAAGATATGTTCGTCCAATGATAGAGAAGAAAGGGTCGGAAGCAAGAGTAATGTTTGTGACCCAATGACTGTGACCCAATGACACAGAAGAAAGGGTTGGAGGTAAGAATCATATTTCCAACAGCAATTGACCGAAAAAACCCACAAACGGATCAATTTGCTCAAAGACGCAGAAGAAACTGATTGATGTATAAAGTTTGTAACTGCCATTTGAGCAATTATACAGAATGGGGAACAAAGACAAGGACTAGTCTCCAACTGCTATTGGCCAAACGAATACAGGAAGAATGCATTTTCCCAATAACAGAGAAGCAGCATTTGGAGAAATTGCCATTGAACGAAATAATCACAATTATGTAAGTTCGTTTAAAGAAACAGAGGAAGATGGAGGAAGAAGACAGATCAGTTTAACCTCCAACTGCAATGGGTCTAAAAATCGTTCATTTATTCATTAGCCTAAGAACAGAGAAGCTGGAGGTAACAATACTGTTTCCAATAACCACTGAAGGAAGAAATCGCAAATATTTCAATTATCTCAAAGGCGCATAAGAAGATGATGAACGTATCAAAACTCTGACTAGAACAATTGAATAGAAGGAAGCTAAGACATGGGTCTAGCCTCCAACTACAATTGCTCAAAAAAATCTCGGAAGGATCCATTCTCCCAATAACAGAGGAAAAGGATTTGGAGGA
Organism: Maratus speculifer; assembly: GCA_964019185.1. Classification (NCBI taxonomy): domain Eukaryota; kingdom Metazoa; phylum Arthropoda; class Arachnida; order Araneae; family Salticidae; genus Maratus; species Maratus speculifer. The sequence continues at coordinate 99,402,141 of OZ025298.1, forward strand.
AATATGTTTTCAATAGCTATTGACCGAAGGAACCACAAATGGATCAGTTTCCTCAAAGACGCAGAAGAAAATGGCGTAGGTGTCAAGTCTCTAACTGCCATTGGAACAATTGTACAGAAGGGAGCAAAGACAAGGATCTAACCTCCAGCTCCCATTAGCTAAGCGAATACCGGAAAGATCCGTTCTCCCAATAACCGAGAAGCAGGATTTGGAGACAAGAGTCGCGTTTCCAATAGCCATTGAACGAAGTAATCAGAAATGTGGCAGTTCATTTAAAGACACAGAGGAAGATGGAAGATGTGTCGATGCTTTAGCTGCTACTGGAACAATTATACAATCGCAGGCAGAGACATCAGTGTAGCCTCCAACTTCCATTGGTCAAACAAATCCTACAGCGATCCGTTCGCCCAGTGAAGAGAAGACGTTGGAAGCAACAGTAATGTTTCCAATAATCATTGAACGAAGAAATCGCAAATGGATCATTTTGCTCAAAGGTACATAAAAAGATAGTGAATGTATCAAAGCTCTAACTAGAACAATTGAACAGAAAAAAGCTAATACATTTGTCTAGGCTCCAACTACGATTGGCCAAGAAGGATCCGTACCCCCAATGATAGAAAGAAAGGTGTAAAGGTAATAATCACAATTCCAACAACCATTGAACGAAGAAATCACAAATGGATCACTTTGCTCAAAGGCGCAGAAGAAGATGGTGGATGCGTCAAAGCTCACAACTACCGCTATAACAATTGTACAGAAGGAAACTGAGATATGAGACTAGCCTCTAGCTACCAGTGAACAAATGAATCCTTGGCGGATCCGTTCCCGCAATAACAGAGAAGAAGGGATTGGAGGAAATAGTCATGTTTACAACAGTCATTGACGAAAAGAACCATAAAGAATCAGTTTTATCAAAGAAACAATAGAAGATGGTGGACTTCAAGACATTTGCCTTTGGTGAAACGACCATGTGGCAAATGTGTATATGTAAAGTTTCCAACTACCACTTGTACAGTTAAACAGGAGGAGGCAGAAACATGAGTCTAGATTCGAACTGATATTGGTCAAACGAATTCTAAAAGGATCCGTTCGCCCAATGACAGAGAAGGAGAGTCTTGAGGCCAGACTCATGTTCCTGACTGTCATTGAAGAAAAGAACCACAAATGGATCAGTTCCCTTACAGACACAGAAAAAAAGATGGATGATGTGCCATGTCAAAGCTCAAACTTCTACTTGAACATTTTTACAGATAAAGCGGAACCATGCATCTATCCTCTAACTGTCATTTCGAAAAGACAATACTAGAAGGATTCGTTTGCTCAGTGACAAGGAAAAAGGGATGGAGGCAAGAATCGTGTTTCTAACAGTCATTGATGAAAGTAACCGCAAAATGAATCCGTTCACTTCGAGATACAGAAGAAAATGGAGGACGTGTCAAGTCTAAAATGGCTACCAGAATAATTTTACGGAAAAGGCAGAGAAATTAATCTAACCTCCAACTACCGTAGGCCAAATGAATCCCCGGAAAGAATCCGTTCTCCAAGGCTGCCACAGGCGACTATTTTTATATTTGGTTCCCACCAATATTTTCCTAATATTAATTTTGAAATGTATTTCTGATGCAAAATTTGTCAAAGTATCTATTGAGAATTTCTATTTTTAGAAAGTGGTGCTAGTTAGAATTAAAAAATTGTCGCCTGTGGCAGCCCTGGTTCTCCTAAATACAGAGAAAAAAAGGCTGTATGTAAATGTCATGTTTCCAACATCCATTGACTGAAGGAACCACAAATGGATCTGTTCAATAAAAACATCGAAGAGGATGATTTATGAGTATGAAGTAGCAGAGGCATGCGTTTAGTCTACCACTGCAACTAACCAAATGAATCTTAGAAGGATCCGATCACCCAATGAAATAAATGAGTGGCTGGTGGCGAGAGTCATGTTTCCAACAGTCATTGACGAAAGGAACCAAAAATGGATCAGTTCACTCAAAGACAGAGAACGAGATGGTGTATGTGCCAAAGCTTCAACTGTCACTGGAACAATTGTATAGAAGAAGCAGAAACATGCGTCTAGCCTCTTACTGCCATTAGTCAAGCGAATCCTGGAAGGATTCGTTCGTCCAATGACAGAGACGAAAAGATTGGAGTCAAAAGTCCTGTTTCCAATATTAATTCACTACAGGAATCCCAATAGATCAGTTCACTCAAAGTTACGGAAGAATATACTGAATGTGTTAACCCTTTACAGCATACAGTACCCGGTCTGGGATGCCTAATTTTAATTACAAACTTGCAAACCGCACCAATAATATTTTAGCAAAATTTTACTTTTACAATAAAAGCTTAAATTAAGGAAATCAAAATATATAAATTAAATTGTTTGTGAATTCCGGTGTAAGTCGATAATTTCTCATTTTACTACAGATTTTGCCCATGCCGGAAAAGGTTAAAGCCTCAACTGTTACTGAAACAATTCTATATGATGATCTTTTTTCTTTAGATCTATATTAAGTATACAGAATAAAATTTACTTGAAAATTTAAAAAGTATTTATTAACCAATTTATGTAAGTATATATGTAATATGTATATAATAAAAATACTGAGGATGAACTCTTGAACTTTTTTCAAATGTTGCATACTATTTCTATATTTAGCATATGATCGGGATGCTGTCATATGTTTGAAGAAAATTAGCCATTAAGTAGCAAATATTCCGTTATAGTGGGAGATGTCAAGTTTCTGACGTTAATGAGCAGCATTTGTTTTGTATACGACTATGTGGACAACAAAGAAACTGACTAGATAAAGTGAACAAAAAAAATTCCATGGGAGACCCTAGTGAATGACTGAGTGAGGAGAAGGGAGAGGTAAGAGGATTCCTTGATTTTACAGGGGAAGAGCCCACAAATTTTTTTGTCAAGGGAGAAAGCGAGATAGGGGATTGTAGAATCTTGGCTAATGTCTCGTGGATAGAAGCTGGAGGTTTGAGCCGTGGATTTGCCAGTGAAAGTGTTCCTAAGAAAAGATTGAATTCTGTCGGGAGAAACTTGTGTTCGAGAGGAGATATATGAGTGGCTCTCTGATTAGTCTTGCTGAGTTCGGTAAACAAAAAGGGAATAGAGCGTAGTTAAATAATACTACCCAGTACATAGACATTATTTTAACATATAATTTAATGTTAAATAGAATCTGTTATATCCGATTCTATAATTGTAAATATTTTTTTTATATAAATAATCTGCAAATATATTTTTATTATTATTAACTGATTAAATTTGTAATTATTATCCTTCTCACCTTGTGTCCAGTATCATACATACAGGGTGAGTCATAAATATCGAAACAATAGGCTATCTCCTCAAATATTGCCCCTAGACCCATACTTCCAATTGCAAAAACTCATAAAAAAGGCAAAATTTCTGATAAGACAAATTGCAACTCCATGGGGGGTCTATTTGAAAAAATACGAAATTTAAATTTTTATACGGCCCCCGTAGGGCAAAATTTCCAATTAGGAAATTATTCCTTATCCATTCCTAAATTAAACAAAACAAATTTCATCTCCGTATCTAAAAATCCCACAGAGATATTAAATCCCAAAATCCTCAAAAATTCCTGACTTACACCACTTTTTTCTGCCTCTAAACTGTGATTTCTTGACTCAATTTCAACACTTGTTAGGGAACATTCACAAATTTCAATTTAATAAAAATCGGTTTAAGATAGCGCTTTTTCTTTGGACATAAAATAGCAGCGTATAGTTTTTACACTAAATTGGTATACCAGACGTCTGCCCTGGTCAAAATATCTAGGTCAGGTCCCAAACCGACCCAAAAATTCGGCGTGGCCTGAAAAAATGTCAACATCATAACCCGGACCGGTCTTGAAAATAGTTTAAATCATAGCCCGGTTCAGTCGCAAATTTCTACATAGTTTTTTAATTCGGCGTGGGAAAAAAATGTTTCATATGGAGGAGCTCTGACTAAAAAATTCTTTTATAGCTTTTCGTTTTTTATATTTATACTTTTTATTATTAAGGAAGCGCCAAAGACTGTAATATATTTATTTTATCAATGAATCTCTATTCATATGTAAATGTTCTACTTATATTTTATTATCGTTAATCCATATCCCTTGCGTTGGAGACTCTGAAAAATGTTATACACTAAAACTTTTTAAGACGGAATCACATAGGAAAGAAAAAATACGTTATAGACGGATACTCTCCCTAGAAGATGTAATTGGAGCTTATTTTCTTTTCAGGTACTATTGCATTTATTTTGCATGGATCAACATATTTTCCGTTTAAGACAGAATTCCGTCATAGGCAGATTTTTTTTCACTGGTTTTATTGTATTTAATTTTTTTAGCCTTTGAATAATCTATTTAAAAAAATGAATTTTAAAAGTTTTTTTTCTGTGAAATAAAGATTTTAAAATCTATATGTTTTTGTAAAAAATTCGATTGAGCCGAATTTTATTTATTTTAAGTACGTATTAAGTCAGTCAGAGACAATGATTTTAATACGGGTTTTGTCGAGACCGGGTTTGAAAATTTCATCCAGAGTGCACCTAAGTTGAAGGAAGTAGTCCCCTCCTTTATGAAAAGTACTCTAGGCCCGGCCTGGCGGGTCTTCAGAAAAAAGTAACATCTCGGTCTTGGCCCTACCTGGGCCTAGAATACAGATTTTTTAACATCCTCTGGAGGACGATAAAAAGCCTGAAGTTGTCAGGGGTAAATTTAAAGAGAAAAAAAAAAGACTTAATCTGCATCTTAGAAAAAGCATTTTTTTTAATAATTGACGGACATTTAAACAATACACTTCGTTTTTCTGCATAATGAATTTTTTATCCTTTATTTCTTGTCTTTAAATTATTAAATGTTCAGAATTTTTAAAAGAAAAAAGAATTTGAAACACATCATTTTTTATTTTTTTACATTAATTTTGTTTCGGCAAATTTGAAAAAATGTTTACTTTTGAAAAAATGTTTGCTTTTGAAAATATGATTTTTTAAAAGTTATATTATTTTTTCAATAAACATTTTTTATAGTTTTAAAATGAATATAAAAAAACCCTTGGAACAAAACTAAAATCAGATTTTCTTCTTTAATTAAATGGAAAGAAATTGAAATCCGATAAATAATGTTAGGAGTTATAACGATTTTTGATTGTCCCATTTAAACCAGTACTAACCACATGAAACTTTTATAAATTGTGTGAGAAATTTTAGAATGTGATTTTCTTAGCAAATTATAAGGCTAACCATCACAAAAAAAGAAAAAAATCAAAATTCTAAATCAAGAAATAGATTTTTTACGCGTATTCTAGAACTGTTAAAGTAACATTGTTTTTTTAATTGCGCGCATTTCCATTTGTGTCTAATTCCTTAAATCCTGAAGAATTTTTTAAACGGCTATAACTTTGCGAATTTTGGAGATATGAAGATGCAACTTTTTGTGTCTTATTCAGTACTGAATGAGGAAAGCTTTCCTAATTGGAATTTTTGTCCTACGGGGGCCGTATAAAAATTTAATTTTCGTAACTTTTGAACTAGACCCCCCCCCCCCCCCCATGGAGTCTCAATTTATCTTATCAAAAATTTCACATTTTTTTTATGAATTTTTGCAATTGGAAGTATGGGTCTAAGGGCAATATTTAAGGAGATAGCCTATTGTTTCGATATTTATGACTCCCCCTGTATATCGGTAGTGACAGCCTGTCAATAAAACAACAATTATTCAAAGTCTTTATGGGATGTTAACTGCAGTTTGCGTGATAACCAGCATCGTATTGACAATGAAAAAGCATAACACAAACTAAAATTTATTTGAAAATTAAAAATTATTTATTAACCTGTTTAACAGTTCATAAATCCTTTCATGTATTTTCGTATGGCATCATTTTATAGTTTTTCAAACTAATTCTGAATCCTCCCGCAAATAATTACAACTTTTAAGAGCCAAACCCTGTTCGAAAAATCCACTTGTTTTTCTCCTAATTCGTTTTAATAATTTATGAGCTCAATATTGAATCCTCAAACTTGTCCGCGAGCAAATTTAAATTGCATGATTATGTATGCACTAATACTGTGCAATGAAATCAATGCTCGATATTTTTGTAAGTTTTCATTAGATATATCAGTTTCATAATATTTATGAATATATTATTCACATCAGAATTCTTTTAGTATTTATTTAAACTAAAATAAATTAAAAATAATACAAATGCAATGTTTCCGCTTCGCTTTGTGGTAACAATACTATTAATACAAAACTAATTTTAAGATGTAAGCACATGATCCGTTAAATAGATTAAAACATAAAGAAACACTCCCAGTTTTAGCATGACATGTGCAGAAATATAAATTAAATATCAAAAAGATATTTAAACAACAGCAATTGCGAATATTGATGGAATAATGCGATAGTTTTTAAAGCATGACATATTCGCGGGGGGAAAACAACAACAACGTAAATTCGGGGCGTTTTAATCAAACGACAAACAGTTCTAAACACAAAATGACACTTCCAGTTTTAACATTACAAATGAAAAATATGTGTAAAATCTGGGGAAAACGTATCTAAATAACAATCATTGGGAAAATTACTGAAACATCCGATTGTTTTTGTCACGTGACGTGACGCGAGGAACTTTTTCAGCGCCTTATTTAGTGATATGCCGAAAAAAGGTGCATAAAGTGGGAAATGAAAAAGTTATGAGGAAGTAGAATCATTTATGAATAGATGAAAAAAAAAGTGTATCGATAAAAATTGCTCACGGAATCTTATCTGTTACACGGAAAATATGCATTAAATTGCGAAGGGATGTAGAGTACTTAATATTTTGTTTCGGGTGAGGCCAGAAAATGTTTGATAACATATAGTTAAGTATAAAACTATAGAGAAGTCGAGCTTTGGTGTAATGACTATATTTTGTGCTGAATATAGCTTTGTCAAGCGATTTTAATATATATCTGTCTTTGATAACGAGGTATTTAAAATACACCGGAAAAAGAAGATGAAAAACGGTTGCTTGATGATCTCGATAATTTGGCCTTATCCTGTCAAACTCGTGTCTTTGTCAAGTTTATAAAAGTGAAAAATTTCTAAAGACAAAGTCCGGATTTAAGCGAAGAGAGCGTATGTACGTAGTATGTACGTAGCGTACATTCCTAGGGTGGCGAGAGGTCAAAGAAAAACACAGTAAAAAAAAAAAAAAAAAAAAAAAAAAAAAGTTAGATACCAGTATTTTGTTAAAGAGAATTCCGCCATCTTTAATTCCTTTGTATTATTTGAGATATTTTCCATAAGAAAATATCGGTAATCGGTAATTTTTCTTATTTTGGCTGTGTTTTTCCCTGACCACTCAGTACCCTGTTTTTTCTGCTCTTCAAGCTAAATAAGCATGTTTCAACCAGAAGTTTTATTTAACGAAGGAAAATATATAGCATTAAAGATATAGTCTTGAGGAAGTGTCAGTCATTCTAGGGACTATTTATATGCTACCAGCAATCAAGCGGTTGTGGACTCTTGAATGCATTTTTTTAACCCTGTCGTTCCCAATTTTATTTTTTACAAACCTTTCTTTGATTTACCAGAATTAAAATGTTATTAAAATTTGCGACAAAAATTTGATTTGTACCCTAAATAGGACCTGGATGTTTAAAAATCTCCACTCAAAATAAAATTTAGTCGAAAACTTTTTCTAAACCAATACGTTTTATTACTTAAGTTGGGAGGCTCGTATAAGGAGAGCCAGAACAATAATTAGTCGCATATGGCACTACAGTTATACTTTTATGACTTCTTTCCCATGACATGTGATGTATATGTGATGCCATGTACAGGGAGTTGAGTTGCTTCGCAACCAAAAAACTGGGGTTTGCGGGTTTCGTTAAAATTATTTAAGTACAATTTGTGCAGGGACCGTAGAAATAAAACGATCAATACGGGAAAATGATGGGTACGGGAACGGTAGATCGGGGTTTTACTGTAATAGTAATAGGAGAATCTAATGATCCATGTCTGTCGGAAGTGAAGTGGTGCACAAGCCAAAAATTAATACTACTAGTGGTTGATTCGTAGGCTTAGCATTTTTTTTTTTTTCACCCAGTTTTGCACGTTTTCATACTTTTGATTGTAGGACAAACACAATGCTAAACTTACGCGAGAACCACTAGCGGTAGGAATTTTTGGCTTATGTACTACTTCACTTCAAGCAGACATGAATCATTAGATTCCCCTATTACCACACTTCCATAAAATAAAGAGTCTCTTTTTGCGTTCGATAACATTAGGGTTTTGTGCTGTCGGCTCTTGGACTATTAATATTTCAAAAAAATTGGTGGCAATTAAAAAAACAAAAATATGAAAAAAGTAGCGGACTAGCAACACCGGTTGCGCGTATAAAAAAAAAGGATATATCATGCGGATCATGACCTCCGTGAACTAAGACAAAAAATTCAAAATATTTAGTAGCATATTCTTACAACTAAACTGATTGAGAAGTCCAGCTTTAGTGTGATGACGATATTTTGAGATGAAAATAGCTTTGACGAGAGATTTTAGTATGTGTAGTATGTGTAGTATGTTTAGTATGTGTATCGATAAAAATTTATGCCCCATATTTAAATGTCCCCAAAAAAGAAAACGAAAACGACAGCTTAAAGACAGTTGAAAAAAAAAAAAAAACTTCACCTTGGCACATATATATATCTTAAAAATTTACGAAATTGAAGATTAAAACTTCTCCAGAATTAAATCTTATTTATAGTTGTAGTAAAATATTTTATAAATTATTGCTGTGCTATACTTTCACTTATCCACAGAGAAGGCAAGTTTTAGTTTAAAAACTGTTACATAAATATCTTTGTCTAAAAAGTTTTCAATCCATCTATAGTTTTTTGATAGCATGTATATTTAATTGTCTTGGAAAAAGAAAAAAATCAATACTTGCTTCGTTAGTTGACGGTTATGAACGCTTTGACTGCACATAAGGATGTATTGAACAAGTTTTTCAAAATTCAAAATTTGTCGAGAAACGAGGCCAGCTCCGGGGAAGTGGAAGTCATAGGGACAATGCGATAAACCAAGATTATATTTGTATAAGACCACATTTTGTTGTACGTAAATAAGTAATGAAGAAATGCTTCCGTAACTGATGTGATGCTCACAAAAAGAAAAGTTATCTTGGAAAAACGGTGGCTTAATGGCTTAACAAATGCGAAAATTTCATCTCGAAACAATGTTATCATTGCAATTTTGTCAAAATACAAAACTTCTCGAGAACCAAAGAAGAATCTAAGCTAAATGGATAACATGGAATCATGATTATAAACAACTATGTAGCATGTACATGAAAATATAGAAATATTATAACCTTCTGAATTACAGAAATTTTGCTTAAGATGTGACTCGATTCACTTAAAAAGACCCGGATGATAATGTGAAGTCTATGGGGGCGTCATCTCGCTCAAATTTTAATATTTTTACATGATTTTTTTTGCATAGGATAGTTAAGGACGATCTACAACCGGGCTAGTTTTTTCTTATGGCTATAATTGTCTTACATTATGATAGTTTCAATTTGAGAGCTGATTTCAACCGCTTCTGAAATTTAAAGAATTTTTTTTAGAAAAATTTGAAACCAAACTCAAAACAGTAAAAACTAGCCCGGTTGTAGATCGTCTTCAGCTATCATATGAAAAAAAAATCATGTAAAAATATTAAAATTTGAGCGAGATACTTGAAAAGAACACATTCATAGACTTCACATTATCATCCGGGTCTTTTTGACAGACTAGTATGGGCTTTTAACCACTTGACAAGGATTGCCAGTTTGTCCTCCCTTTTTGTTTCGAAATTTAAAATTCGTCCAGGAAATTTTGAAAGAAAAATATTTACTTCACAAAACTTCTACCATTAAAGAAAGCAAAAACCATTAATTTTGATTTTTGACACTAATGAGGATTTTTTGAATAAAAATGAAGGTCAAACTCGCAATTCTGCACCTGACCGCTAAGACGTATGCTGCTATACGTCCTCTTATTTCAGTAATCAACGACCATGATGTACACATACAGGTACACCCCGTGTATCGTTCACTATGCATTAATGGTAGCATATTTGAACCGGATTGATCTGTGATATGCAACTTATATAACAAGACACTGGACTATGACACAATTATTTTACACCGCATGGTCTATATAACCTTTCACCGGCGAAATTAAGCTTGGTCGTCAAGGATTTAAACAAATACTTTTCATTAAATCTGGGAAAATTTGTAAACAAGCTTAGAGAAGTATTGTAAGGAAACTTCTATAAATTGCAAATTATAAGCAAACTTCTATTCATCGTTATCCCGTCACCCATGGTTATTTTGTAGATGGCTGATCAGTGTTCTCGCTGACATTTGACCAACGTTAGTAATTTGGCTAATTAAAAATGAAAAACATTCGCCAAATGAAAAAAATATTAGCCAAATAGATTCGCCATGTATCACAATAAAAAAACAATATTTTTAACCATTTTAATGTACCCCCTTTTTTTCAATATTTCTAAAATAACTTTATAACTGCGACAATGATTGTTATTAATCTGACTATTCGCTACATATATATTAAAAGTATGAAAAATGAAAAGGGAAAGAAAGAAAAAGCAAAAATTGAGCACTAGCAATTTGGCGAATCTAATCGCTTGTTTACTCGCCAAATGAAGAATTTAGTCGCAATTTGGCGCATTGGCGTGCGAGAGCGAGAACACTGCTGATGACTTTCCACAACTTGGTTTATTAGTGAAAAATTGCAGACTCAGATATCGACTGGAGTAGCTCAATGGATAGAGCAACAGGCTGGAATGCTGTGACTCCCGGTTCGATTGCTGGTTTTGGCTAATTTTTCATTCCAGTTGGGTTTAATGTATTTATTGTATGTCTGTATAATATTTGTATGTACCTTTAAAACTTAGAGATCATACTTAATATTTTTGATAACTGGCTTAACTCACCGTTCTCTTACAAATTAAAAGCAATTACTTTATCATCGCGTGACATGTTAGTTGTTGTATTTTAAAATGTTTTTTTTTTTTCTTTCTTTCATTATACACGTTCAGTTGAAATTGGATTGGAGCCACTAGTGTTCTTTGTATTTATACAAATATAGATTTCTTTTTGGTTATATGACTTCGTAACCGGAACAAATCCTGTCATTGTAGTTTCCTTACGTAGAACAACAGTAATTGTTCTCGTTTACAAAGACAATTTTTTCATGGAAGAACCTTTCTGAAATCTGCAGTCAAGTTTTGATTTATAATTCACAGATTAAAAAATGAAACCATGAGCTTTGCGATGAGAAAAAATTGTATACCTTTTCTTTTGCTTTTTTTTTCTTTAGTTTCAAAAGAACAATGCAAAAAAAAAATCCGATACATCAAAACACCGGTGCCAAAACAAAAAGATATTACGAATGTTAAACCGCACCTTAAATGTGGTATAAATTGCCTGATGCTCTGTAATCAATCAAATAAATGTTTCGGTTCTGGCAATTGACTAAAGAAAGAAATATTTTAATCACGTAATTTTTACCCGAAGCAATTTAAATCAAAATATCCTAGTGAACGTAAAGAAAGTTATACGTAATTGATCCTCCATTAATTTCTTTGTTATATTTTACTCGAAGACTCTGCCACTACGTGCTACGTTCACCAACTTTACCCCTTAACTGCTGTGACAAAAATTGTCGCATAACTACTGTGAGCGGTCTGTCAGACCGCTTAATTTAAAGATGAATAAAATGTTACTTTAACTCTCAGAATACTATTTTTACATTAAACTTTTTATATATGACTATTATAAATAAAATTCAGCTATTCAAAAGTCTCTAAAGATAGTAATAGGGCTCCAAACGAAACGAAATTTCACCATTATTTATAGTTAAACTAAAAATTACGAGTTAAACTCTAAAATTTGAAAAACTTAGCGGTCTGTGAGACCGCTAATAGCAGTTAAGAGTTAAATTAAGCTCTGAAAGTATTAACCCTTTGCACTCGAGTGGTGTTTCTCACTGAGCACTAGTGTCCTGCGTAAATGGGTGCTTTAAATGCTCTGGACACCAGTATTTTAAACTAATGTTCTTTGCCTTGTCTAATGGTCGAATAATCTGTTCATAAAAGATGGCGAAATAAACTGTAAAATTTCAGTGGTATCCAAGCATTTGACATACCGATTTACGAGGGACACCTCACAACACTAGCGGGGAGTGAGAGTCACCTCTCGAGTACAAAGAGTTAAAATTGGGGAAAATTGTAAGAAAACTTAAAGATCATACTAAACGTTTTTGGTAGCTGTCTCACATCGCCGTTCTCTTGTAAAATTAAAAGCAATTACTTTATCCTTTCATGACATGTTAGTTGTTGTATTTAATTTTTTTTTTTTTTTTTTTTTTTTTTTTTTTTTTTTTTTTTTTTTTTTACTTCCATACATTATACACGTTCAGTAAAATTTGGGTTGGAGCCACTACTGTTCTTTCTATTTATACAAATATAGATTTATTTCTGGTCATATGACTTCACAACCGAAACAGGTCCTGTCATTGTAGTTTCTTTAAATCAAACAACAGTAACTGTTCTCTTTTACAAAGGCAATTTTTATCATGGAAGAACCTTTCTGAAATCTGCAGTCAAATTTTGATTTAAAATTCACAAATTAAAAATGAAACCATGAGCTTTGCGGTGAGAAAAAATTGCATACATTTTCTTTTGCGAGCAGTTTCAAAAAAACAATGCAAAAAAAAAAAAAAAGGGAAGAAGAAAGAAAGAAAGAAAGAAAGAAAGAAAGAAAGAGGAAAAAAAACGATACATCAAAACACCGATGCCAAAACAAAAAGATATTGCGAATGATACACCGCACCTTAAATGTGATATACATATCCTGATGTTCTGTAATCCATCAAATAAATGTTTCGGTTCTGGCAACTGGTTAAAGAAAGGAAATTGTGAGCACATAATTTTTACCCGAAGCAATTTAAATCAAAATATCCTAGTGGACTTAAAGAAAGTTACATAAGGGATCCTCCATTAATTTTATTTGTTGTATTATTTTACTCGAAGTCTTTGCCACTACGGGATACGTTGGGAACCTTAAATTAAGTTCTGAAAGTATTAACCCTTTGCACTCGAGTGGTCATTCTCACTGACCACTAGTGTCCCGCGTAAATGGGTGCTCCAAATGCTCTCGACATCAGTATTTTAAACTAATTTTCTTCGCCTTATCTAATGGTCGAATAATCTGTGATAAAATATGGCGAAATAAACTGTAAGATATTAGTGGTGTCCAAAGGATTTGGCGTCCCGAATTACGAGGGACATCTAAGAACACTAGTAGTAAGTAAGAGTGCAAAGGGTGTAAAATGTTGTATTCTCACCTGCACACATAATTTTGATTAACCTAGAGTACACAAGGAAGTAAGCAAATAATCGATTACAAAAACTCCATCTTCACATGCATGAAAAAAATTACGTTAAATAAATGCATGTAAAAAAAATCATTATTATGTTTACATACCACATTACTTTGCCTAAAATATGCGCAGATTTTCCATTTCAAGTTCTAAAATTTAAATAAAGCTTCTCGAAACAAAAATTGCAACATCCAATCTGTCATTCTTACCATAATAATAATCAAAATATTCCGTTTGAATGATCACTTATCATTATGTTGTCTTTATCTACAATAGGGTGTGGAATATTTTCTCTGTCTTTTCCTTCATTATTCTTTAGCTATGTTTCAAAAAGTATGATAATTTTGTTTCATTCATCATCCGCTTGTCACAAATCATTGCAGTTTTTAGAACAATATCCTTTTGCAATTATTTCTCTCTTCCTTTATTTATTTTTAGGTGCGTTTGTAATTATGTAAATATGCAGCACCTATAGTCGTTGGTCAGTCCATCCGTCCGTGCGTATGTTTGCATATAACAGAGCAAAAACTACCCAATCGAATCATTTGAAATTTAAAATACAGTCGAGTCTCTATATAACGAAATCCACCGTTCCAGTAAAAAATTCTTTATACAGAGAAATTCGATGTATAGAGAATGATGTTAAAAATCGTATTTAATGTGTGAAATTTGAACAAATATTATTTTTGATCTTTTGAATTAAGAATTTGAAATGTTTAAAAGTAAATAGTAACCTAACATATTATTTCTTAATTATTTAAGCTGTTTCATAAACGAGAACAGACATTTATTTGAAAGCTTAATGAAAATCAAATAAGGAAGACTTGCATTAATTTCAGACGAAGAAATCTGTAATTTTTTGTTGTTTTGATTTTAAAATTGTTACGTTCTCAAAAAATGCTCAAATTTTAGCAAGGAATGAAAAATTGTAGTTAACATTTTCCTCCATTTGAAGGCGTCTCTTATGTGCCTATCATTGATTCCTTTCTTACATGTGTATCAATCCAATTGACTCTGTTTTGAAAAGGACGTGGAAAGGTGTGAGGGAGGTGGGATGAATTCGTTGCATTTAAAGAACAAGGAGAGAAGTAATATAAAAAAACTCAGCACTGGCGGTAAATAAAAAATAAGTGATGGAAAATTGATTCCATATGATTTCGAAGCTTTTTAAAACTGAATAAATTACGACCAATTTATGAAAAAATTCGTTATATGGAGACAGATATTTCGCTATATAGAGACTGTTTTTAATGTAATCATGCTAAAAGGGGACCTTTCCTGCTAAAAATTCGTTATATAGAGAAATTCGATGCATGGAGTTTCGTTATAGAGAGACTCGACTGTATATAATTGTTGTATAATTTTGTCGAGTCATTTCAAATTTTGTGATAATCGGATGCATAGTTTAATAACAGGGACAATCAAAAAGATTCCGTTACATTACGGACAATGGGGAAAAACAGTTTCAAATGCATTTTAATGATGTTACACACTTTCGAACATAATAAAACTGATATGCATCTATGAAGTATATTCTAAAATATACATTCTGTACAATCTGTGGTGCACACACCCAGAAAAATGTTTTGTTGAATCAGCAAAAATTTGTTTGATCCAACAAATCTTTTCGTTTAAATATGGGTCAGTGGAAATTTTGTTTGAATAAACAAAAAAATATTGTTGATATGCTTTTTGCAATTTTCTGTCCACAATTTTCCTCAGAAATGTATAATAACGTTATAATAACGTCATTAATCCGTCTCAATCTGAAAAGTTTTTATTATCCAAAAATTATGTTAATCCTCATATCACTTATTTAGCTTAATCATATTATATCACTTATTTAGCTATATAAGTGAATTAAACAAAATTACATGAGAGAGTTGTGGCTACTACACACCGATTTAAATTTTGCAAAGAAAATTTTATTAGAATTACAAAATGAAAATACAAGACTTTAGTAAGACTCAAATAAAATTGATGAAATTTTGTAAAAATTTTATAAGTGTTAACAATATTTTTTTGTCTGAGCAACAAAACCAATTGTCTTCTTTAACTAAAAAATTCCCTTAAAACAACCAAAATGCACTCAACAAAACATGTTTTGTAGTTTTAATCAATTCCTTTTTCTAGGTGCAGAATACTTCTTATTAATTTACAGGGCTATACAAAATTATTCCATTACATAATAGTATAGGAAGAAAACATTGTTTAGGGCGTGTTTTAATTACATTAAACTCTTTGATATTTTATGAAATTGGTATACGTTGCTGAGGTTTATATTACAAGTTACTTCTTGTATAATAGAAAGCAGATAATATTTACAGATATATAAAAAAGACTTCGGATATTCGACAGTATCCGAAGTACTGTACGCTAATACATCACGATCTGAATATTTTTAAAACTTCCTTATAGTACGGACGCACCTCATTTGCTACGCATTATTTGTTTCCATTTCAAGAATCGAAATTTAAATAAAGCTTTTCTAAATAAAAATTGCATCCTACAATCTGTCATTCTTGCCATAATAATAATCAAACTATTCCGTTGATTGATCGCTTATCATTATGCTGTCTTTATCTACTGTGAATATTTTGTTTGGACTATTTTCTCTAGCTTTTTTTTGGCAATCCTTTAAACTATGTTTCAAAATGTATGATAATTTTGTTTCATTCATCACCCGCTTGTCACAAACCATTGCAGTTTCAAGAACAATATCCTTTTAACAATTATTTTTCTCTTTCTTTATTTCTTTTCCCCTTCTCCTAGAACAGAGAAATAATTCTCGATCAAATTGAAAATAATTAAATAAAAATCAAAATACGGAAAATTTACACAAAGGTTGTAATTCATGCAAAGGTCAAATTAAATTTCTCTGAATTGTCAGTCAAAATTAGGTTAAATGTATAAAAATCAAAATATGAAAAGTTCATAAGTGTAATTCATAAGAAAGCCCTATTGTAATTTCCGGAACAGTTCATAATCTTGCAACGTACAGGGCAATCACTTTTGGTGTAGCTCATTGAGACTTGGTGCATTTTAACCCTTTCCAGCGCGGGCGAATACTGTTAAGAAAATGAGAAATTATAGCAGATACCGGAATTTACAAACGACTTTTTAAGAAATCAAGAACTCCGCAACTTAAGCTTCTATTCTAAAAGCAAGATTTTATTAAAATATTATTGGTGCCAATTGCAAGTTCGGGATTAAAATTAGGTGTGTCCAGACCGGACACACTGCGCCAGAAAGGGTCAACCCCCTGGGAAGAGCGACACGTATACGTGCCATAAAAAGGCTTAAGAATCCTTCTTTATCCCTACCAGTAAAATTTTACTTCAAAATTTGCTTTATCTAATCTGAGCATTTTCTCGATTTAATAAGGTACAAATTTCTGTTTTTAAAAACGGGACACGAAACATTAAAAATTTCGCAAAAGGCTCCCGTCGCGAAGGGGTTAAAGCCTTATATTAGGAAGTTTGAGAATCGAAAAAAAAATTCTGTTAAAATCATATTTTTTTTTTTTTTTTTTTTTTTTTTTTTTCTGTAGCAGTATAACTTCTGAAAATGAGATTTTTAAGGTCACTTACCGGACTTTTTTTCCCTTTAAGAAAAGTATTTAAAAATATAAATTAGTTAATAATAAATATAAAATATTGAAAAAAGTTTTAAAATTCCTTCAAAAACTTACGAAAATGGTTTTGAAAATTTACGACGTTATATTCACATTTTTGGCGGAGGAAAAGTTGCCGTATTTTCAAAAGTAGAGTTTTCCGGCAACCTTAGCCAAATGTGATAGCCCCATAATAATATAAGTGAAGAATTCGTAGTGCCATATTTCGCGACTTAACTCAAATTTGACATGAAATAAACAAATAAAAATTCAATAATAAAAAATTTAAACTATAAAATATACATATAATGTGATTTTAACATAGAATTTTTATCGGTTCTCTAACTTTTATGTATAAGGCTACAAAATACACCAGATCTCGATGCTAGGTGCGAACAACACCAAAAGTGGCTCCTTTATTTAGTGAATGTAATTTCATCTTAACATTTTTAAAATGGCTGACTTGGGGGTAGGGGACTTCATCAACCAGTGCTTTTATTTGAAATTCTGTGCAAAAATTAACATTGTTTAAAAGAAATTCAATCTAAGTAATGTTTAGTAAACATACATTTTATTTCCTGGATTTTAAATTGAAAAACAATAAACAGGGCGCACATTTAAATCTAATAATTATATTTTTATTATAAATGCTTGGGAACAAACTAACTCTGGAGCAATTAACTAAAAAGTATGGGATACGAATCATAGTTGTGTAAGGTAAATTATTTGGTTAATGTTTGTAGGAACGAAGTTATCTGGATGTTATATAGCCCAGTTTTGGTTGCTCTGACTAAATGTTTTTGTTAACGTGATATAGTTATCCTAACCGAATGGGTTTTGTTATAATAACTTAACTAAATGGAAGTGGTTTCAATAAACAAACTGATTTGATTCTTGCAACCAATTTGGTTACCATAACTATTAACCTTTTCCAACACAGAAAAATTCTATTTGTAAGATGATGAAATGGTTGATTATATGCTGTCTCTGACTTCAGTAGGATGTGGAATATTTTCTCATTTCTTTGCTTCACAATCTTTTTAAGCTATATTTGAAAAGTATCATGATTTTGTTTCATTCATCACCCGCTTGTCACAATTTTTTTTTTTACCGTCTGCTAAAAAGAAAAATAATTCTCGCTCAATTTGAAAATAAATTAATAAAAAAGAAAATACAGAAAATTTACACAAAAGTGTAATTTATTCGAAGGTCAAATTAAATTTCTCTGAATTGTTAATCAAAATCAAATTAAATGAATAAAAATCAAAATATGAAAAGTTCAAAAGTGTAATTCATACGAAAGCCGTATTACAATTGTCAGAATAGTTCTTAATCTTGTAACTTAGTGAATGTAATTTTATCCTAACACTTTTCAAAACAGATTATGATTGGTTGGGAAGAAAGGCACTCCATCAACTGGCGCTCTTATTTGAAATTCTGGGCAAAAATTAGCATTGTTTAAAAGAAATTCAATCTAAGTAATGTTTCGTAAATATATATTTTATTTCCAAGATATTAAATTTAAAAACAATCAACAGGATAATATTTAAATCTAATAATTATATTTTTATTAAAAATGTTTGTGAATAAATAAGAAGCAATTAATTGAAAAGTATGGGATACGATATATTTTACAAACCCAAATTAAATGCAATAATACTTCTCTTTTTTTCTTACAGTGTAGAAAGGAAATGTTTTTATTTGAGCTGCTTTAGACTGGGCAACAATAGTTTAAAAGATCATCTAGAATTATGAAATGTCTTATGTAAATATATTTTTTTTTTAATTTAGACTGTTGACTTTTTTAAATCTGACATAATTTTCCTCAAAGTTTTTTCTTTTTCTTTTTAATATTCATGTGAAAATAATTTTGTTGTTAAAAAAGAAATATTATTTGCTCTGTCTTAAAATTCACAACAATCGTTGAAAAGATTATCTCAAGATATTAAATAAATGTGTCGCAAAAATATATTTTTAAATTTAAACAATTTTGGCATTATTATAAAATGGCTATTTTAAATATGACGTGATTTTCTCCATGTACGACTTTTAATCACTTAACTTCTCTCTCTCTCTTTTTTTTTTTTTTTTTTTTTTTTTTTACGTACAATAAATTGAAAATACGGAATTAAAGTAGCTTTTTTTAAGCTAAAATGTTCGTAACATTTATTTTAAACATTTTTGCCTTTAAATAGTATGGAATTGTATTTTAAAAAAATAGTGATGTTAAAATGCTATAAGCAATGAATCAAACAAACTCTTTTTCCCGTACGACGTACGGGCAAGAAGAGTTTCTTTGATCATTCATTTCATTTAACCCTTTATCATTTAAGGTATCATTTAACCCTTTCCGGCACACTGCGGCCAATCCGGGATACCTAACTTTAATTTCAAACTTGCAAATGGTACCAATAAAATTTTTTATAAAGTTTTGCTTTTACAACGCAAGCTTAACTTAAGGGATTATTAATTTGTAAAAAAAAAGTCGTTTGTATATTCCTGTGACGGTCGATAATTCCGTGTTTTACAAACAGAATTTGCGCGTGCTGGAAAGGGTTAAGTGGTTAATGCATAATAAACAATTTATTATTTGAAATTTTTCTTTCTTTTTTAAAATTCACGTATAAATATAGTTTTTATGGCATATTTTTTATTAAACGCGCGATTAAAAAAAATAATTTATTAGATCTCGGCGTTTCTTACGATCACAGGAGTGTTCATGCATCACATAAGAACAGCTTTGACAGTGGCGCAGCCAGAATTCGGCTCTGGGGGGGGGGGGATAGAGTTGCTTCATAGATAATTCTGGTAGAATTTTTTTTTCGGAAATCGGCGGGGGGGGGGGGGAGGATTCCGCGAGTTACCCCCTCCCTTGCGAGGAGGGTTTATCCGCGATCTTCAGACAAAATGGGCGTTTTCCCGCCACCAGACGAAATCAGCGATTTATTTGCGATATTTTAGCAAAATTAAAGATTTATTGCGATCTTTCGTCAAAATCGGCGGTTTTCCGCGATTTTTTGACGATATCGACGTTTTTCCGCGACCTCTAGACGAAATCAGCGATTTATCTGCGATATTTTTTTGCAAAATCGGCGATTTATTGCGATCTTTTGTCGAAATCGGCAGGATTTTTTGACGATCTTTAAACAAAATTTGCAATTTTACGCGATCTTTTCTAGAAAACGGCGTTTTATCCCCGCGGTCTTTCGACGAAATCGGCGTTTTTTCCGTGATCATTTGATGAAAGCGGCATTTTTTTTCAATGATCTTTTGACAAAATATTTTTTAAGCAATCTTTTATCGAAAACGGCGTTTTTTCCCCCGATTTTTTAACGAAATCGGCATTATATCAGAAATCTTTAGACGAAATCGACGTTTTCCTCGCGGTCTTCAGACGAAATCAGCGTTTTACCTGCGATATTTGGTGAAATGCCGCGATCTTTTGACAAAGTTCGCTGACAAAAACATTGACGAAATTGTCGTTTTTTCACGAAATATTGACGAAATGTGTGCTTTTTCGGCGATCCTTTCACGAAATTTGCATTTTTCCGCGATTGTTTTAACCACGCGCAAAAGCGTACAAGTTGGCAACTGTGAGAATAGTCTTCTGAAAGATCTTATCAAAGAATGAAGAACATTTCTCAGTTACATAGCTTTTTAATCATGATATCTACTTACCTGAATCTAGGAAAAAGAGTTATCGGAAAGAAGTGACAAACTACTATAGCGGAAAAAAAAATGACACGGAAAAAAAGTTATCGGAAAAAAGGGACAGGATAAAAATGTTACCGGAAAAAAAGTGACAAGGAATTGATTTTGGGGATTTATTTTTGATTTTGGGGATTTATTGGCTAATTATGAAAGGGGGGGGAGGTCGGGGGTCGGCTCTTAATTTAAGGAAATGTTTTTTTCATGCTGAATTAACTGCTTTGATTCAATTTTTGGATATAAGCTCATACTGAAAAGATGCTTGCCTGATTAGTTTTACCCCCCCCCCCCCCCTCCGCCCTCAATAAGATAAATGGTTTTTAAGCAGAATTATCCAACCATATTTTGGATATAGGTTCTTTCTAACAAGGCTTATATATAGTATATTGTGGTGTCGCGCCCTTAGTTTCTCTTTACTAAGTTGGTTTATTTGTTAAGTTCATCAATAACGCATTTTTAATTCCTCAAGTTCTTTATTAGAACCATAGATCAATTATTAAAAAAATAAATAAAACGACATTACAACTACATAGGAGCCACACTCCAATATTACATTTCGATTAGCACGTCTAAGCCATCATACATCAATGTACTTTCTTGTACATTATCAGTACATGTCTCTCTTCCAACTACTTTACTTCCCTCTCGATGCTCAAAAATCCCAGTGTCCCCCTCAGCTCATTGCCACTAGATCAGTGCAATTATTTTCTAGGCATGTCCTTTGAGGTCAATAGCACCTGTTCTTAACAGCTTTTGAATGAAGATACTTCCAACTCTGCATACCTTTTCACAATAAGACTTCGCTGTCTATCTTCTGTCACGATTAAAGTTGTCAGTACGTCGTCACAGTATATAAAGCCTGAAGAATTTTGGGAGTTTAATGGTTAAGTATAGAGGGTGCATGGGGGATAACCTCTTTTAAACAAAATAAATGGCTTTTCACACAGAATTATCCGATTTGCTTCAAATTTTGAATGTAGGTTCACTGATATAAAGGGTATCCCTGATTAGTTATGGGGCTCTTTTGCTAATTAAAAAGGGGGGCCGCAATTATTCCACCCTTAAATTAGTGAAGTTATTTTTAATGCACAATTATTCGATGTATTTCAAATTTTGGCTTTAGGTTCTTTCTCATAAAGTGAATCCCTGAATAGTTTTAAGTGTTTGTTTATATAGCCTCAATAACTGTTTGCATTTAAAGCTGTGATTTATGTTGCTGTATAGCATTTTTCAGTATTCTATAAATATCGTAACAAAGAAAAAAAATATCCTGTTTTTCTTAAAATCGTTTTTTCTTTTTAAATTTAAATCTGTTTTTATTTTTTCAAGCGTTCAAACCTGAAGATCTATCAAGAACTACAGGTTTTTAAACAATTAACTTTCTAATTACTAACATAAGCTAGTAACAGAAAAAAACTATTTTTATTACTACAAATTAATGAATTCACTAGTTCATTCGTTCGTGACATACAATATAGTTTGTACATTAAAGTTTTCTAACATATATTTTTTAATGTTTTATATTATACTTTGTGATGCGTAATATGGGACATTAATTAGTAAAAATCCAGTTTTAAATGATAAATATTTAGCGTAAATTAAAAGACAATTACAACAAATGATTTAGTATATTACTTTTTTCACAAATAAAAAAATTAAATAAATAAACCAGTTTTAAATGCAAAATGAATGGAAATTAATCATTATAAGAAAAAAGGTAAAATGTGTTATAATGTTTTCTGACATAATCGTTTTCAATCATTAAATTAAAAATAAAGAAAAATTGTTTTTATTTTTTATTGGCGTTCAGTTGCATTCAACTCGCTTTTTTATTTTACTTGAATATATTTGCGGCAAACCTTTACCGGGAAATCCCCTGATCGACAAATTTCCTAAGAGACTAGCCGCCCGCGATATCTACTGGACATTCCCCTCCGTCGAATGGGGAAAGCAAGCTTCTTCCCCGAAAGAGTTTCCTGAATGAACTGCTGCATCCCTCCCTATTTTAACTACATTCATTAGCTTATACGCCTTGCCATAATGAAACCACTTCCAAAATTTGAAGTAAATCGAATAATTCTGCGTAAAAAGCCATTTATGTAATTTAAGTGGAGTTATCCCCAGTTCCTCCCTCGATACTTAGCCATTAAGCCCTTAAAGCTATTTAGGGATCCACTTTATGAGAAAAAACCTATATCAAAAATTTGAAATACATCAGATAATTATGCATAAAAAACAATTTATCTAATTTAAGGGGGGGGGGGTAATCGCCCGTTTCCCTATTTATAATAAGCAAAAGAACCTCATAACTAATCCGGAATATGCCTTATCATAAAGAACCTACATCCAAAATTGAAGCAAATCGGATAATTCTGCATAAAAGCTATTTATTTAATTTAAGGGGAGTTATCCTCTGTTTTTGCCTTTATACTTAGCCATAACCCTTAAAACTATTCAGGGATTCACCTTATCAGAAAGAACCTATATTTAAATTTGAAATACATCGGATAATTCTGCATAAAACCGATTTATCTAATTTGAGGGGGAAATAATTGCTTGACCCCCTTTATAACAAGGAAAAGAACCCTGTAACTAATCAGAGATGTGTTTTATCATAATGAACCTATATCCAAAATTCGAAGGAAATCGGATAATTCTGCGTGAAAAGCTATTTATTTAATTTAAGAGGGATTATCCCCGACCACTCTCCCCTTTATACTTAGTCATTAAACTCTTAAAACTATTCTGGGATTCACCTTATCAGAAAGAATCTATATCTAAAATTTGAAATACATCGGATAATTTTGCATAAAAACCGATCTATCTAATTTGTGGGGGGAGGGGGGTAATTGACCATCCTCCCTTTATAATAAGCAAAAGAATCCTATAACTAATCAGAGAAACGTCTTATCATAATGAACCTATTTCCGAAATTCCAAGCAAATCGGATAAATCTGCGTAAAAAACTATTACTTTAATTTGAGAGCTTACGGATGGGGGGGGGGGGTGTATCATGTGTCCAAAAACTGAACCAAAACAGTTAATTCAGCACGAAAAACCCATTTACCTAAATTAAGAGCCTCCCCCTGATCCCCCTAAATACTTAATCAATGAATCCTCAAAATCAATAATGAATTTCCAAAATCAATAATAAATTCCCAAAATCAATTCTATGTCCCTTTTTTTTCTGGTAACTTTTTTTCCACTCTTGTAGTTTATGTCACTTTTTTTTCCGATAACTGTTTTTCCGGTAACTTTTTTTCCGTTTACCCACTTGCCTATTTCGGGTATTTTTTAAATAAAAATTAATATTAATTAAAAAAATTGTCTGAAAGTAGTCCCTTTAACCCTTTCCGGCGCGGAATAAGTTTAATTGAAATAATTATCTGCCACCAGAATTTATAAACGAATTTATTAGAGAATACGAACTTGCTTATTTTCAGGCATTTTATCAAAGGAAAATTTTAATTAAATATTCTTGGTGCCAGTAAAATTAAAATTAGGTGTCCTTTTTAAGGGACACCGCGCCGGAAAGGGTTAAAGTAGTTGTAAGTAGAAAGTAGTAAGAAATTTGGCGCCACTAAATCTCTGCGCCCAGGGATACCGCCCCCCCCCCCCTTTCGCACGGCGCTGTTAATATCTTTCCAGAAACATAAATATAAACGAATTATATATTTTCCAAACATACCTGGATTTCAAGAATGCTTGAAGGAATTCGAAAGATTTAAAAAAATGATCTCTTATATCCATCTTTTTCATAATTTTCTACTCTGAAGAAGATTTAATATCCCTAGCGAAACGCACAATAGGAAGCCTTAGCACTACAGCAACTAACAACAGAATGTTTGTGGAATTAAGTCTATCCTTCAAAGCATGCAAGTATGTGTTTTTCTTGGAATTCGAGAGTCCAATCCCGTTTCCAAAAAAAGAGCAAGAAACAGATGCAACTAATTAAGACCCCCCAGTGGTGCAATATTGAAAAAACCCTACACGACATTGGTAGCGACAGGAAATGATCATTCCTTTGAAAGGAAATGATCATTCCTGATTTCCAATAATATAAATGAATGCCGGCCTTTTCCGAAATGAGTGACCAGTTTTCGATACTGATACTGTTACTATGTGCTTTCCCAATTTTTCAAAGAAAATACATTACTGCCGCTTAAACGAGTCAAATTTTTAAAGAAAATTTGATTCAATAAAGCGGCAGATTTCGAGAACAAACCAAATAAAATTCTAACTTTAGTTTTATTTTTTATGATTCGGTTCATAAAAATGGAAATTTTTGTATTTTTGACATGGCTCTGGGGGTGGGGGTTAACCCCCAACCCCCCCCCCCCCCTCGCTGCGCCACTGGCTTTGAAATCCATTATCAAATGATCAACAGAAAAATTTAAGGTTTTGTTTCTTTTTAACCCTTTGGGGACTAGCGACACGCATACGTGCCGCAAAAAAGGCTTAAGAATCCTTCTTTATCCCCACCAGTAAAATTTTACTTTAAAATCCTCTTTATTTAATCGGAGCATTTTCTCGATTTAAAAAAGCACAAATTTCTGTTGTTAAAAACCGGTGACAAAACATTAAAAATTTCGTAAAAGGCTCCCTTCGTGACGGTGTTAAAAACAGCAACACATCAATAAAATGTAAAAAAAAATCAATGAACCGTTAAAATAAATGCACATAAAAATCATTAATTAACCCTTATATACTATTTAGCTGATATGAATGCGCATACCATAAGAGATTTGAACATTAAATGACTCTTATAATTATATCTATAGACAAAGTAACAAGATTTTTCGTTTAATTTTTTATATTTATTTTCACGAATGGATTTATTAACTACTGTAACTGTTTACTAATAAGTTATTTTTTATCTGACAGGAAAAATCTATATATTCATGCCTGCATAAATTTAACCTAAGAGATGGTAAAATGTTCTAAGAATTATTCATCTCCATGTCGTCTGTTTCACCTTGAAGTCTTGCACGAAGTGATATGACCTTCTCCGTATCTGAAGGAAATATTTTATATCGATCTGGATTCTAACATAATTAGTAGAACTTTAGATAATACCAGTACACAATCTTTATCAGTGCAAGTCATGTACAAAACCTCATCAGTTCCAGAAAAAAAAAAGCATTATTAATGATATCAAAAAAGATTACATTTCCAGATCATGTTACCGTCATGTACACATTTTTTTCTGCTCAAAATTCCATATTTTATCCAAGAAAAGTCACGTAACTTCCAATGCATGAAACGACGTTTAACAATTGTTAATTGATTTTTCAATGAGGGGAACACGACCGGCGAACTTCCACAATCACTTTCGCTATGGTCCCCCTGAAGGCAGTTTTTCTCCTCTGGCGACACTGCGAAATGACAATAATTTTCTTTATACAATCATCCACATACTTGGACATACCATCTTATTTCGTATTTATTACGTTACTAATTTCATCCGCAGCGTTACCCTTGGTATCTATTGCAAGGGGGCGGAGCAGATCGCCTAAAGCGGTGTAATCCTCCTCTAATTTGGCAGCAAAAGGGGCGGAGCGCGCAACATCCCAAATGACCATGCACGGTCCAAAATATACCTCCAGAAAAAGCAATCCCAGGTGGTGCTAAAGAGGAATGGGAATGTTTTGTTTTACTTTATTTCTGCAAATTGCAAGGACCCCAATGTATGACTAATTGAGGAGTTTTGTTTCTGAAGTATAGATCTTTTTGTGAATTCCTAACGAGACCTAGAGTTAGAATTTTGTGACAGCGCAGATGATAGATGGAACTGGAAATCGCCACTAAAAAAAACCTCGCTAAGAAGATATGGAATGATCAATCAAATTTTGGTAAGAAATAACGCATGAGGATAGTTTTTGCCGACCGCATCGTGGTTAACAACGCCTCCAGTAACCAAGGGAATTATGGCATATGAGCCCTAAGTAACCACAATGGGGTTTAATGTAGTATTTAGAGGGTTTCATGTGATCAACGTTATTATTAATTTGAGAAAACCGTATTATGTGTAAATGACTGTAGAGGATTGTTATATGCATTACATAAAAATGCTATGAGTAAGCTAGTTTAACCACTTAACAGGTATAGTTTTACATTAAGTAAATTGAAAATATGGGATTAAAACCACTTTTTTTAAGCTAAAATGTTATTAATATTTAAGCGAAACATTGTATTGTAATCTAAAAAATTAGTGGTGTCAAAAAGCTTTAAATGATGAATCAAGCAAACTCTTCTTGCCCGTATAACATATTCAGGGCTCCCAAATGGTCCGCGAACTGAACATCAATATTTTTTAACAGAAAATTTCATAGTAGGTTTCTACAGCATTTGTGCTAAAACTAACCTCCGAAGGCGTTTTCTGTGCAATTTGCAAGAAAAATATAAAACGAAAATCATTCTAAGAAAATATTGATGTTCAGTTGGCGGACCATTTGGGAGCCGTGCATATGGGCAAATCAGTTACATAGATGCCAACATCTCTTAACCTTTACGGAGGGGCTCTCTCAGTGTCTACCTGAGAATACATGTAAGCCCGGACAGATGCTGTCACAGCCCCTCCGTAAAGGTTAATTATTCCGGAATCTGATTCAAAATTTGTACGCTCAAACCGGAAAATACATATAGAAAAATGAGATTTTCTTTTTCTATGAGACACATTTCCGATATCAATTTGAAATGTACTTCTTGGTTATCCCTTCGACCAAAAAATTGTCGCCAAACTATAAGATTAAATGCCAATAACGGATGATCGTGAATGTCACATTCAATGACATTAAATGCGATTCACTTGTTTAAAATGTCATTAAGTGATTTTTATTTCGACTTTTTATTAATACTTTTATTAATATTCTACTAATTATTTATTTTTTTCGTTATTTAAAATAAAAATTATGTCAACATGTATAGTTTGGCTATTAGTTTGGCGATTTGTATAATTTGGCGAAATTGGTCGACGGGATAACCTAGAAGTACCTCTGAAATTTTATGTTAAATAAAATTTCCGGTTGAAAATACGTTCATCTTGGATCAGACTCCAGAATAATTAAGAAATGTTGGCAACTTTGCAGTTAAGGGGTTAAATACTCTCTATTAAATGTAATATATGCCAATAAATTAAAATAGAAGTAAAATACAGTGGACTTTCTCTAATTCCGAACACTCATGGGACAGACCAAAAATGTTCAGATTATGGGGGTGTTCAGTATAGAGGGAGAGTCGGAAATGCATTACTAGTACTACTGTGTATTGAATTTACAGTCGGTATAAAATATTTAGCATGGTTAGTCATATCATTGTGCAATGCTAAACTAAATTTATTCAGTTTTGTAGTGTACCATCTAATTTTTTTTTTAATTTTTTTTACAAAACATACATTTACATTACAATACACTTCTTGAAAACATAATCAGTATAAGTAATTAGACTTAAACTGTAACTTAACTGTAACGTAACTGTAACTTAAACGTATAGTTTTAGTCTGTTTTTGCATTGTATGTGCTCATGCAATGTACATGTTATCTGGCTGTTTAAGTGGAAAAGCTTTGAGGTGATGTTAAGACACAAAGTTAAACAGGTCTTGAATGAGTATCTTAGTCATATTGCTTGAATTTAATCATCGTTCGACTTATTTCGCCAGTCTATTCTGGTTCTGCTTCTCCTTCACCTTCCTCTTCCTTTTTAATAATGTTGTTCTTGCAAACCATGAGGATTTCATTGGTTTCGAGATATGCTCCAAGTTCTATTTCAGTATGAAGCTTCTGAAGAATTGATCCCAAGGCACTCACAGTTGTTGCTTTGTACTCCTCTATTCTTGTTTGTCCATTCTCACATGGGAATCCAACTTTATAGAAGCATCTTTGGATGATGTAGAAGGTTGTTTCATTTTATGCCGTTGATATCCAATAGACAGCATCCATGACGTTGGCATTCTTCTGCCGAATTTGTCGTTCTTATCACTAGGGACAATTTCTTCAGAAAATGGATTTTGTAGTAAGTTTTAATGGTCTTGATTACTCTTTGATCTAGTGGTTAGATTATAGAAGTACAGTTTGCTAACAGGAGTTTCAAGGTTATGTTACTCAGCTGCATGTTTGTAAGTGATCTGGTATTAACAACAGCAACATTTTTTTTCTTTCTTTCTCTCTTCATTATCTCGTTAATTCTCTCGAACCATGATGAGAAAATTGTAAATATCATCTACACTTTCCGATTTGGTTTATTGTGTGTAGGCAATGATGCAATCTTCACATGTTTTAAACATTTTCCGATCACAATTGATTTGAGCTTCCCATCCATAAAAAACTGACACAGAACATATCATGAAAAATTGATACATGGTTTTTGTTTATTCAGAAAGTTTTTAAAAAAAATTTCAGAAAACCATGCAAAAGGAATTGTTGTGGCAAGAGTTGTAGAAATTGTTAACAAAGAAGGAATCCGAAAATGATTATAGAAAGGGTGTTGCCAATTGTATGTGAAAAACTTTCTAGTAGTGAAACATCGAGTCCTATTTACATATAACAGGACAATGCCAAGTGTCATTTGACAGTGGATGATCCTAATATCACAGAAAAGTGTTTGAAAGATAAATGGAATTTGCAATTACAAAATTTCTTACAAAATGTAGCGTGGCTTAACAAAGTGCGAACCCTGGATTTTTTATAACTTATTTGGTACTGGTTTAAGAAGAGACGGAGGAAACTCTTGGTAAATAAATGTTGTTGCTTGAAGCCCTGAAACCTCTGAAAAATGTTCAAACTGTGGTGTATTTAACTGTAACCGCAACTTAAGTAAAAATGTAAATAGAATGTTTTATGTAAGCGGCAATGGTGTTCTATGCCGATTGTGTGTATCTGTGATCGTCTGCTGTAAATAATGTGTCCGTATTAAATAAGTTCTTTTAGTAAGATGAAAGTTTTATTCTTCCAAAGTATATATCTCTTGCTAATGATATTAAATCGATATTTAGTTCACATATTAAAATAATATGTGACATCTGGCGACGATGTATGGAATGAAAAAGTATCGGATTCACGCACATTAGATGCCGAAGAGTGCCAAGGTAAAAAATTCTTTTTGTATTTATCTTTAAAGAAGATTAAAAATGGAGCAGTTGGTTCAAAGTCTAATAGAACAAAATAAAATTTTATTAGAGAAATTAACCACTTTTGCCGATCCGAAAACGCAAGAAGCTAAAGTTTCAGTTCAATTTGAAAAATTTGATGTAACGAATGAAGCTTTTGATTCTTTTTTAGAACGCTTCGAAGCTTTCATGGATATTCAAAATGTTCCGGATGGCAAACGTGGGAAAGTTTTTATTTCTAGTTTGTCAGCAAAATTATATAATTTGTTGAAAAACCTGCTAGCTCCTGACAATCCTTCCGATAAAGATTACCTTATTCTAAAAAATACATTAAAAGCTCATCTCACTCCGACGCCGCTTATAATTCCTAGTAGGCATGTGTTTCTAAATCGTAAGCAACGGGAGGGGGAAAGTGTCAGTGCTTTTATGGCTGAACTTCGCTCCTTGGCAATTCCTTGTCAGTATAAACAAGAAATGTTGAACACGATGTTACGGGATGTTTTCGTAAGCGGGCTAAGGGATAGAGCAATATTAGATAGACTTTTTGAGGAAGATGATATAGATATTGAGAATACGTTGAAAATTGCTTTAGCTATGGAGAAAGCTATGAAAGGGGCAAATGAGATAATGGGTAAATCTTTAGAAATTAAAGAATTTAGCGTGAGGAATAATAATGAGCAGTCAAAATTTGTTTCGCAAAAGAAAAACTTTGGAAGACAAAATCTTTCGGGAAAGAAAGTAAAAACGAACTGTACACGGTGTACAGCAACGGATCACGATAAATATTCCTGCAGATTTAAATTAGCTAAGTGTCATTTTTGTCAAAAAATCGGGCACATTCGAAAAGCTTGTTTTTCAGCGAAAAAAGGGTTAAAAGGGAACACGGTAAAACAAAAGCAGGTAGATACCCAGTATTCTAGTGAAAATGTTATCCCAATGTATTCTTTTGATTTGAACTCGCTGAAAGAGGAGGAGCAAAGAAAACCTCCAATTATGTTAACAGTAAATATTGAAAATAAACCTGTGAGTATGGAGCTTGATACTGGAGGGGCCGTCTCGGTAATGAGCATAAAAAAATTTCGTGAGATTTCGAAAAAAAGAATTCAACCCACAAAAGTAGTTTTTAAAACATACAAAGGTGAAATAATTGTACCTTTGGGTTTTGTTACTGTTGATGTTGAATACAAAAATCAAAAATTTAAATTAAATTTGTATATTGTTAAGGAAAATTTGGATACAATTTTTGGCCGCGAATGGCTATATAGTATAAATTTGGACTGGAATTCTATAAAAGCAGTAAGAACATCTTATGACTATAAATTGAGTAAATTGTTAGAAGAGTATAAAGAGCTTTTTGACGATAAGTTAGGGGAAATTAATAATTATGAAGTAAAGTTGGAACTTAAATCTGACGCAGTGCCAAAATTTTGTAGAGCTAGACCTGTACCCTTTTCTTTAAAAGACAGGATTGAACAAGAAATTGATAGGCTTGAAAAGGAAGGCATCATAGAGAGAGTAGAGACCTCTGATTGGGCAACACCAGTTGTCCCGGTTGTAAAAAGAGATGGGTCTATACGCCTATGTGCAGATTATTCTGTTACCGTAAACCAAAATATTATGGTACAACAACATCCTTTACCAAAATTAGAGGAAATTTTTTCAAGCTTAAATGGGGGTAAACATTTTTCAAAAATCGATTTTAAACATGCATATTTACAAATGAAAGTACATCCAGATAGTCAAAAGATCTTAACGATAAATACACATAAGGGATTATATGTTTGTAAAAGACTTATGTATGGTTTAAATTCTGCTCCAGCAATTTGGCAAAGATATATTGATGGTCTTTTCCAGGGAATGGAAGGAATCAAAGTTTTTATGGATGATGTTAGAGTGACTGGATCAGATGATAAATCACACTTAGAGGCTTTAAGAAAATTTTTTTCAGAAATGTAAAGATCATGGGCTAAAATTAAATTTAGATAAGAGTAAATTTTTTCAAAAAGAAATTCAATTTTTAGGGCACAAAATCGATGCAAACGGTATACATAAGACTGATGAGAAAATTTCTGCGATTTCAAAAGCTCCTAGACCCACTAACGTACAGGAAGTACAAAGTTTTTTAGGGCTTGTTAACTTTTATGGAAAATTTTGTCCTAATTTGGCTACAATAGCGAATCCTTTGTATAAATTAACACAGAAAGGTGTAAAATGGGTTTGGTCAAAGGATTGTCAGGAGGCTTTTGAAAAAATTAAAACTGAAATTTGTTCTCCGCGTGTCCTAATGCATTATGATCCATCACTGCCATTGATATTGGCAACTGACGCATCTCCTGTAGGAGTAGGGGCGGTTCTTTCCCACACTTTACCTGATGGAACGGAAAGACCAATAGCTTTCGCCTCCAGAACCCTCACAAAAACTGAGCAGAGATACGCTCAGATTGATAAAGAAGCACTAGCAATTGTGTGGGGTGTCAAGAAATTTTATCTTTACCTAAAAGGGAGACGATTCACATTATTAACTGACCACCAACCTTTAGTAGCCATCTTCGGATCGAAGAAAGGTCTTCCAGTTCTGGCAGCGACAAGATTGTTACATTATTCTTTAGTATTACAATCTTTCCAGTTTGACATTAAGTATCGTCATACAAAAAAACATGGTAACGCTGACTTTCTGTCTAGGCTGCCGTCCACCTCTGAACAGCTAGACGTTAAAGATGAAATTGATCTGTTTCAGTTAGCACAAATCGAAACTCTTCCTGTCACAGCCAGAGACTTAGCCAAAGAAACTCTGTTGGATGCAGACCTCGCCCCATTGCTGAATATTTTACAGAATGGAGGAATTTTAAGAGGGAGAGAAGCAAAATATAGTCTACAAGATGGTTGTGTCATGTTAGGCCAGCGTGTGTGCGTTCCCAAAAAGTATCAGGCTCAGGTGCTTGAAGAGTTACATCATGGTCATCTGGGTGCTGTTAAGATGAAAGCTATCGCTAGATCGTATGTTTATTGGAAGAACATCGATAAGGATATAGAAAATTCCTCAAAGAATTGTGTAGACTGTGCTCGGTACAAAACCGACCCACAGAGAGTAAAGGTGCATTGCTGGGAGTATCCTAGTGCACCGTGGCAACGTATTCACATAGATTTTGCTGGGCCTATCTTTGAATATATGTTCCTGATTATAGTAGATGCTCATTCCAAGTGGTTGGAAGCTTATCCAATGAAATCCACCACAGCAACAAAAACCATCGAATGCTTAAGAGATTGTTTCGCTCGATTTGGATTGCCACTCATGCTGGTAAGTGACAACGGTCCACAATTTACATCATTTGAATTTGAGATGTTTCTGCGTAATAACGGTATCAAACACAAGACCACTGCGCCATTTAAACCATCTAGCAATGGGCAGGCCGAAAGATACGTCTTTACAGTCAAACAATCTCTAAGAGCAATGCAAAATTATAGTGGCACAATACAACAAAAATTAAGTACGTTCCTTATGCAATACAGAAAAGCTCCAAACCTCACGACACTTCATAGTCCAGCCATGCTTATGTTGAAGAGAGAGATTCGGACGAGAATCGATCTGCTGCGTCCTGATCTTTAGAGCAGAGTGGAAGAAAAAGTTCGTAGAAGAACTTATGAATTCTCGGATAGAGGATTCCAAATTGGCGACAATGTCGCTGTACGAAATTACCGGCAAGGCGACAAGAGATGGAGGTTTGGAAAAGTCGTTCGAAAAGATGGACAGCTACATTACACTGTCGATGTAAATGGCCAATTGTGGCGTAGACATGTCGATCAAATACGGGATGGAGGAGACATAGAGGAAAAAGAAAGAGAGCTCCGACAATCGTTTTCAAAACCTGCCGTTCCTGTGCAAGATGCCGATGTTACGACAACTAGTGCTGAGTTAGCACAATCACCCACTAGTGTGGAGGCGGAGACGACTGATGCAACGCCAGTCTCAGTTACTACATCAGAGCATGCTCCACTCAGTGTCCACGGTTCAACTCCAACACCACAACCAGTTCGCCGATCTACTAGAATCCGGAGACCTCCTCAGCGATTGGACTTGTAGTGATAGTTTAGGAAGGGAGGAGATATGGTGTATTTAACTGTAACCGCAACTTAAGTAAAAATGTAAATAGAATGTTTTATGTAAGCGGCAATGGTGTTCTATGCCGATTGTGTGTATCTGTGATCGTCTGCTGTAAATAATGTGTCCGTATTAAATAAGTTCTTTTAGTAAGATGAAAGTTTTATTCTTCCAAAGTATATATCTCTTGCTAATGATATTAAATCGATATTTAGTTCACATATTAAAATAATATGTGATACAAACAAAGTTATAAAATCATCAGTATCAATAATCAGTACAAAAGTATTTAAATGTAGCAACTAATTCGGGACAGAGGGAATACTTTGTAAAATCCAAATCAAGTGAAAAATATACTTGTGCCCGACTAGTGCTGCCAATTAATTTTGATGGATACAGATATGCAATTATGTCTTGTTCATCACTCATGGAATAGCAAGTTTCTTGCGAGAAGATGGATAATTTTTTTCTCTTTTTCATTTTTCAGCATAAATAGTGCATTGCCATGTAAAATTAAAAGTTTTCAATTTGAGTTCAATATTTATTATATATTGCTTAACAACAGGATGTAATGTTAAGCAACCGTCAAAACAAAGTATGCTCAAACAAGAAGCAAGTACTGCAGATATGATGAGGTGCGAAGCGAAGGTATCAGGTTTATTGACGCTACGCGGCAATTAGGCAGTCGCCCGCCCCAATACCAGCAGGTAGGGGCCTGGTCATCCGTTAGAAAGAAAGAAAGACCATACATAACCGTGTCTGATAGCCATAGCTATGAAAGTGTTCATCTTGCAATAGTATTTATTCAAATAATTTTGATATTTTGTATATGTTTTACATTAAAGTATAATTAATTATATTATAGTTAATTATTTTGTTTCAGAGTCATCAGACTGCAAAAAAGATGCTTAACAGGGAAGTTTCAACTATCGTGTGGTGAGTAATATTTAAGAATTTGTCATTTTAGATTTAATACAGTATTTAATTTGAGTTAATTATCACTATATAATAAAACACAGTGTAACGCATAGCGCTCCAAACCGGTTTTTCCCTGCAAAAACTGTCATTGGAATTAACGCTCCCACCGGGACCGGTATATTGTCTGTGTGCATCCGAAGCTTGATAGCAGAAACAGAAATTGGCCAACAAAAGGGGAAAATGACAATATTCTTTTCGGGGGGAGGGAAGAAAACGAAAAAATGCAATTTAATATACAATATATAAAATATTTAATATACACCACTTATTTTAAGCTAAAATATTCGTAACGTCTGTTCTAAATATTTCTGCTATTAAATAGTATGAAATTGTATTTAAAAAAATTAGTGGTGTCAAAAAGCATTAAGCGATGAATCAAGCAAACTTTTCTTGCCCGTACGACGTACGGGCAAATCAGTTGAGTGGTTGAGCTTTATTCATGAACTAATATTAGTTTTTATTGAATTAAAATGCCTCAATTTGTTGATTCTCTGCAAGAAAGCAAACCTATTGGTTTTCAGTGGACGTCTATGGGAACTTGGCGAAATATTAGAGATATACCCAGGTTGGCGTCACATTTGGCGATTAATTTTTGTCATTAAATATGGCGATGTATGGCCAAGTTGGCGGAAAAACTTGGCGACAGAACCGGGCTCAACCGGGCTCAATCGCGCTATTTGCGCGATTTTTATCGGTCCATTTCCAAATCGTGAAGTTTTATATATATATACAGGGTGTGACATAAATTCGTGCAAACTTTAAAAATCCATAATAAAAGAAGTAATGCTGGGAAATTTTTTCGGTTTGCACGAGCATAATCAGACGAATTTTGGAATTTTTTTTTTTTTTTCATGTATAGTTAAAAAAAAAAAAAAAAAAAAAAAATCTAAAAATAACGTATAAAGAGTACTTCACACATCATATTGAGACGTTTTATTCATTTTTATTATACATGGGGGAAAAATCCAAAATAAGTCTGATCATACTCGTGCTAACCGAAAATTTTTCCAAGCATTATTTATTTTATTATGGATTTTTAAAGTTTGCACGAATTTGTGACAAACCCGGTATATAAGGATTCAAGCGAAAATATTTTTATAATTAGAAAGGAAGTATTATTATTTGCACTGTCTTATTTTATTTTTTTAATCTGATGTAATTTTTCACCATTTACGACTTTAAGGCATATTGATGAATTTATTATTTTACAATTTTTTTTTTCGTTCTAAAATTCACGGTAAATCTAGTTTTTATGCCGTAATTTTCAATATTTCCCTGCTTTAATTACGTAATATTCATTTAATTTTAATTCGAAAGTTTTCATATTTATAATACACGTTTATATATTTATATTACACGTGCCAATATTTTTTTAATTTGGAGGAGCTTTTATTCTTTGAGCTCTTTTAATAGTTTGCAACAGGTTAAAATAATTAAAATAATTTTCTTTTCTAAAGTATCTAAAAAATATCTCTCGAAATGCTGAAAATTTTTACTTAAAATAGAAATAAATCCTCAAAAAATAAGTCAAATTAAAAAAAAAAAAAAAAAAAAAAAAAAAAAAAAAAAAAAGTTGAATGTAGATTCTGCCATTGCAGAATTCAGTTTCGCCTCCGATTAAAAAAAAAAAAAAAGAAAGAAAAAAATCGATACAGGTCTTTTAGAAGGGCGACCCCGTTTAGAATGCAATGAACTAACTTCATTTTTCTTGTGTTTATCAATATAATAGCAAACAAATCGACGTGAAATACCCAATTGATTAGCAATTTCTCTCTGAGACATTGGAATTGCGGAATAATAAAGAGATACAATTTGACATGCTACTTCTTCATTGACTAGATTCATCAAAAACGACTTTTTTCTTTAGTTTAAACGCTTTTTTATAGACTCTGAGAAAAAGGAAATGCATTTAACAATAAAATTGTATGAATGTCTCGTTTTAATGGCCAGATTACGAAACTAGTTGTTGGGAGCCACCGTAATACTTACCCATCATGAATTTGCATTGTATAATATGTGAAAATAAAATATGTGAAAACTATTTATAAAATGCATTGCAAATCCAAGACAAAATTTAAACGTATATTTAAATATTCTTAATATATATAGTAATGCTCCATTAATGAATTGCCCCATTTCGACAAATTATGTAAAATACCAAACTACACAAGTAGTACCGGATAGCGTAAAAGAAACATCCTTATAACTCCAAAAACAATAATCATATTAACTAACAGTTTATTGCGTCAGATTAAGAGTCTCATTTCCAATTAAAACATATCTTTGAATTGAAATTTGAAGAAAATGCAGGGTCATGAAAAATCGAAGAATGTGGAAAACAGGATTACAAATATCTCGGCAACTATTAATCTGACCGACTTCGTTCTTGATGCAAAATTTGAGTTATTTTATTGCCTTTTACGTACTTTTGTTAAAACAAAAAAAATCGAAAATTTTTTTATACATTTCAGTCCGAAAAAGATAGTTCCGGATAATCGAGGTTACTGATATTAAATAGGCTTCGTCCTATTCTTACTTACTAAGTGCATACAAAATTTTAAGTCTCTATCTCCATTTGTTCGTGAGATAGAGCGTTTACAGACCGATAGACAGACAGAGGGACGGCAATTTTTTTTTTCTAAAAGTATGTTTTTCGGATTTCCAGTATCTGAAACGTGCAAATCCGACAAAAAAAATTTTTTCGATTTTCAAAACGATTGCAAGACTCTATACTGCGTATGATAGGTAAGTAAAAGTGGGCCACAATTTTTGACACGACACTATTTAGCTTGTATGAAAGAAATAGCATCGGAATCCTTCTATAGTAAAAAAAAACTAGCCTTAAAAGGAATGACTCCTGGAATGATGCTGATGTGGAAGATTTCCGGAACTAACGAATCCGGGTTGTCCACTCCTTCCATGAGTCGAATAGACCAATCAGGAAAGGGCTCCGTCTATGCATCGCCGTATGAGTTACCATAAAGAGAGGAAAGGTTACCATCGCCAACAATCGCCAGGTTTGTCGCCAACTTGGCGATATATCGCCAAATTTGGCGACCAAAATTAGTTGTCAAAAGTGACGCTAACTTGGCGATAACTGTAATATTTCGCCAAATTTTTAATTTCTTTACAACACCAGTCGTTTGATACATCATTTGAGAGGTTTGCAACTGCTTATTCATATAATGGATGTCTTGTGTGTTATCCCCCATTCTGCTCCCCAGTGGGGGGACACATTTTTAATTTCTTTACAACACCTATCGTGTTACACAAGATTTGAAAGGTCTGCAACTGCTTATTCATATTATGCATGTCTTGTGTGTCACCCCCACACTCTGCTCTCCCCAGGGGGGGGGGGGTCACATTCTTAATTTCTTTACAACACCAATTGTGTGACACATCATTTGAAAGGTCTGCAGCTGCTTATTCATATTATGGATGTCTTTTGTGTCGCCTCCCACTCTGCCCCCCCCCAGGGGGGCACATTTTTAATTTCTTTACAACACCAGTCGTGTGACACATCATTTGAAAGGTCTGCAACTGCTTATTCATACCATGGGGTATTGGCAAGCGCAGCAAGCAGGGGTAGCCAATAATTTGGAATCGCGAAGCGATTACGCGGGGGGTTGGCGAGCATAGCGAGCAAGGGGGCGGGGCCCCCCTAGTTTAAAAAAAAAAAAAAAAAAAAAAAAAAACTAATTTCGTTTTTACTTTGATATTATTTTCACTAACTGAAGTCATCCGAAAGTAAAATCTCAATATCAGTGTCCATAATGAAAAGAAATATTGAAATGTAATATCGTTATGAGTAAAAATGCGATGGTTTAAATAGTGACGTCATTTTCTCTTCAAATGTTTTTTAAAAGTTACTGTTATTAGTAATATGAAAAAGGCGTCCGTAATAATATTGTAAATCCCATTTATCTGGTTTCTGAATGACATCATTTTCCTCATTTGAAAATTTTCTTATTTTGCTTTAGACATTAATTTTTATCATAAATTATTTTCTGTTATTTTATTTACATTATTAATATTATTTCTCAGTGAATATATTTTTTTACCTCAATTAGTGCATAATTATACGCAATCCTTTTATTGTGGTTAAATTTTACGAAAACAATTAACTTTTTCCTTTTAAATGCGAGGACATGTTCACTGATGAGATCAAGCTTCTGATAATGGAAAATAAATTTTTATTATCTAGAGAAAAGCTAAACTGAGTTGCCACCATTTGAAGAAATATCGTAAAAAAGCATTTAAAATTAAAAATAAAATTTAAAAATGGAAATAAATTAAAAAATAGCTAAAATGGGCACAACTACAAATAAATAGCTTTCATTAAAAAAAATAATTATCAAAATCGGTTGAGTAGAAAATTCAGGAATGATGACACGACATTTTTAGCTTGTCTGAAAGAAATAGCATCGGAGGCTAAAAAAATAAAATAAAATAAAATAAAATAAAAAATAAAAAATGCAGTCTACACACCGGGATATTCTAATGTATAAAATGACCTACAAATAATTAAAATCCTATGCATAGTTTTTACTCCTATAAAACTTCTAATGTAACGATTTCGACCAAGTTGAGCATTCAACATCTCTTAAAATAATTATTCGATTTAAAAACTGTCTGCACCGGCGGTTTTATGAAACATTTTTCTATAATACTACTTATGTTCATATTTTTGTGTGCAGTAGTTTTTTTTAATATTAACGAAGAAAGACCGCTGGTTACAAAAAACTGAAATATCAGATGCGGTGACAGCGGCAGTTACTTTTTCTTAGAATAGACAGGGTTCGTACGGCTCCTGGAATTTCACGATCAGGAAATTCTTTGCTGCCAGTATTTTCTTATGGAAAATCGCTTTTTAGATAAGGCAAAGTTTTCGATACTTGAAATAAACTTTTTTTTTTCTAAAAAAATACTGGTATATAATCTTGAAAATAACGGTACCCGTACGACGTACGAACCCTGATAGATATGCAAGTATAAATGGAAAACAAATACAACTTCAATCGACACGGACAAGTGAGATATATGGTGCGTTCAATTCTTGATGCTGGAATTGAGTTTTTATCGTGGCTCGAAATTTATGCTTGATTTGTCGGTATATTTAGCTTTAAGAGTTAGTACAGTTCTACATCTAATCTAAACACTTTCCCCAACTTCTTTCCAATGATTTTCTACTGGATTCATTCCGGGCTTTGTGCTGGCCATTTCAAAAACGATTTTTTTTTCTGCGAAAGCCATTGTTTGTCAAGCTTGCATACATTCTTTAAGTCGTTATCATGTTAAAACAAATAGTTGCGA
Organism: Maratus speculifer; assembly: GCA_964019185.1. Lineage (NCBI taxonomy): Eukaryota > Metazoa > Arthropoda > Arachnida > Araneae > Salticidae > Maratus > Maratus speculifer. The sequence goes on from OZ025298.1 coordinate 99,442,417, forward strand.
CCACAATTTTTCCTTGAATTTTTCCTTCCAAAGAAAATACTCCCCACAGCATAATGAGTCCTTCGCCATGCCTCATTGTAGGGATAATATATATCGAATCGTATCTTATGTTGTTAGGTCATTGGATGTAGTGTCTGCCATCACTCCCCAAAAAATTTGAAATTCGATTGATGGAAAAATAGTACTTTTGTCCACTTTTCACTTGACAGGTTTTGTGTTCGTTGGAGGAAACCGCCAGTCGGGTACGTTAATTTTTTTTTTTTTAACCTATGATAAATTTTTGAACACCGACTCTTCCATAAAGTTCTGCATTAAGTGAGCATCGTTACACGGTACAGCGATTTATTTCAGCAATATTTTCATTCCGTAAATCGCTGGATATTTCAAGGGAATTTTTATGCGGGTCAAAAATTATTTTTCTCCTGATAACTCTATTCACAAGAATAGTCATTTTTCGGGGTCTTCCGGATCCATGAAAGTTCTGAAGGCTATGGCCATCTTTATATTATTTTTAAATATCGTTCACAGTTGATTTTCCGATCGATAACTTTGCCGCAGTATATCGAGAAAATTGGACATTTAACGACAAACTAATCACTCATTTATGAACAATAATTGTTGAACTTTTCATTTTTGAATTTAAACTATGCTATTTACGTTGATTTATTAACAAACACGACCAAAAAACACTTTACCGGTAGAAAAAAATTAAGGAATGATAAGGGCCGGAAACTTTTGCACACGCGAAATTTGAACTATGTCCCTTTGCATAAAGTGTCATCAATATCCAATCAAAATGATCACGTGATCAGAGGTCATTCACACATTCCTAACTTTTGTAGCAATTGTAGTTCTTCTTTGCTGAAACCTTCTAGTAAATAAATCAATGAAACTAACTGGCCGGAAACTTTTGACCGCCACTGTATAATTCAATTATAGGGAGAATCAAAAATATTCCGTTACATTACGTCCAATGGGAAAAATAGCTTAAAGTGCATTTTAATAATTTTACAGTATTTCGAATATTGAAATGCATCTATGAAGTATATACTAAAATAATATATTCTGTGCAATTTGTTGTGCAACAAATATTTGTTATTCACTTACAACACCGCACAGAAATATTCCATTACATAATGGTATATCATGGGGAAACATTGTTCGGGGTGAGTTTTAATTATATTAAACTGTTTCACGTTTACAAAATTGATATAAGTTGCTGAGGTTTACTACAAGTTACTTCCTGTATAATAGACAGCTCATGGTATTTACAGGGACACACAAAGTGTTTCGTATACTATACTGCACCCGAAGTACTGTATACAATTACACAAGTTATGAATATTTTTAAACTTCGTTATAATACGAACGCACCTCATTTGCTACGTTTGACGTGCAAATTCCGACTGGTTTATGTATATTAGGAAATCGCTATTGTACTAAAAAACTAATGGTGCCGTTTGGAAATTTAATCATTAAAATTAACCGTTTGCAGAATGCAAATGGCACCCCAGAAAGGGTTAGAGCTGTTCTCAAGTTTCACTGCAAAAAGAAAGATTTTAAAGGAGTATTACTGGTAATCTGGACGCCAGAACTATTTACTGTTTTTTACTGCAATTTTTCCGTTAAAAAACGGTAAATTATACTGGCGTCCAGATTACCAGTAATACTTCCGTAAAATTGTCCTTTTTTTTTTTTTTTTTTTTTTTTTTTTTTTTTTAACAGTATACTGCTCAACAGTCTCTATATTTTCTGACCATTTACAGACTCAATTTTAAACGCAAAGATACAAATTGGCAAGTCTGGCTATCGAAACAATTTAAATTCGAAAGAAATTTTCCTTTTTTTTTTTTTCTTATAAATAAATTATTTATCGAGTACAAAGCGATTTTGATTGACATAACGAGCGATTTTTCTTTGTTTCGCGTTGTCGCGTGCCGAAATTCTGTTCAAAATGCTCATCTCGAGAGTATTTTCTCAAAGATCTTTTCGTTTACAAAAAACTGAAAACGTTTTTCGATCACATAGCTTCCGACTAACAACACCTGCTAATTTCATGCGTTTCAAAACAAAAATAAATTAAAACTCGTGTCTTAAAGTTACCCGTCTGGATTTGACGATGGGGAACATTTGAAAATCAGCTACATTCCAGATTTAACCCTTCGGATTCCGGTGCCTCTTACACAAATTTTATTCGATTAGCACTACTTCTGTAAAAGAACTCTCCTTGAAGTAGACAATTTCAAAAATTCTCTGATTAAATAAGGAATATTTTATTTTCCTTTATTACTGGTGCCAAAAACAAATTTTGGAAGGAAAACTGATGTCTCCGCAGCGGAGACAACTGAGTGCCAAGGGTTAAAATTCTATGCTATGCACATCTTTATTGTTTTGGTAACACTTCACAGAGTACGGAACAGAGAATCAACTTTCATACACTGTAATGACAACTTGTTTAACATGGGATTACGCATAGACAGTAGCGACACGAGCGGACCACGCTGAAACTACGATCATAACATAAGAGAGGTTGCTAATTCGGCGAAACATCGCTTCCTTGGCGGCAAATGATAAGGGATAAAAGAAAAAAATACAGCGACGGCTTGCTGCTTCTTGTTTTGAAATTTATGAAATAACTTTGACGTATTCGTCTTGCAAACAATACATGTGTCTCTTCGTAACATAACGATCTAATAATTTAAACTTGAAAATTCAAGAATAATAACAGTAATAATTACGAATCAATATAAGCGTGGAAATCTAAGATCAAATAGCATAAGCACATGTGCAAAGATAATCAACTCAGCATTCAGCAAGAAGCGCCAAGCAGAATAAGGTTACAGTTAACCAGAAATCACGAGGATAAAAATTGCCAACGTGAGGTTTAGTTTTTAAGTGATCCACTGAGGGCGCTCTTTTCAAGCCGAGTTGAGGCTCTGTTACTACTCTGTGGTAACACTTATGTGGAAATAAACACAATTTCTAAGAAATCTTTAAAATTCATTAGAATTTTTCTGGAATGAAACTTTACGAAGGAATAATGTGGAAATAAAATGCATGCAACAGATTGATAAAGATCGCCAGATTTGTTTAGCTCAAATTCTTGAGGAATGCAATGAAAGCTGTGTTGTCAGTGAACTATTTTTGTAAAATTCAGATTTCTTGATTGGCACCACTTTTTCGAAACAGTAAAATTCGCCTTATTTGATGACATATTAATTAAGGCAATTTTACAATTTCAAAGAAAGCGTGACAATTAAGAAATCTGATTTTTAAAAAGTAGTATTTGAATATACAAGCATAAATTTTAAACACGTTTTTGGTTGACGCTAATTAATGGGTTAAAACTAATTTAATCCCTTTGCTATTGACTATCAATGTAATGTTATTGATTATTACTGAATTATTTTATCTTCAATTTCTTTTCAGAGCAGAAGTTTCAATATACAGTAATCCCTAAACATTCGCGAGAGTTAGGTTCCCCAAAACATTCGCGAATGTCAAAATCACGAATGTTGAATCTATCTTCCAATGCATAAAAGGGTGTTAGGTTCTGGTTCTTTATGGAAAAGAATAACAGAAGTTTTAAAAATATATTTATCATGTATTATGCACTAAAAGTCCATGCTTTAAGGGTGTATTTCGATTCAAACTGCTTATTTTCCGATTTATTTTTGACTTCATTTTTACTCTCATATGCATCAAGCTGGCAAATTGTCTTATTTAGAAAGTACACAAGGGGCCGTAATTGTCAATTCTTTGATAAATGCAGAAAATATTGCAAAAAAGCAATCAAAAACGGCATTTTGAACAGATTTTCATCTAGCGGGAGATCTGTGAACGAAAAAAAGGGTCATTACTGAGAAGGTAATTGTTTATAAATCAAATTCTAGTGAATTGAGCGTAAAAATACATCACATGGCACCTTGTACATCTCTTTAACAATACCCTCAGCAAGTTTCATGTTTCTACTTTTAAAAATGAGTCTGAAATTGTATCGGAAAATTTCGAGCTGTTGAAGGTGGAAAAGCGTTTTTTCGAATACACACTTAAATAAATTTGAATAATTATAAGCATATTGTGTACATTTATTTGCTCTTGTATAGTGGAAAAAACTTACTGCTGTGCAATTGTTTGACAGAACGGATCTTATATTTAGGAATTTCCATGTAAGGAAAAGTTGCGACCTCGATTTCTATTTCAAATTTAAAACTCCTCAATAGTGAAGAATCGTGTTCTATTGCTTTTTCAACAAGTTGTTAGTAATGTTTGAAAATTTCCCCGACAATTTTCGAGAAAAAAATATTCCACCTGCAATAAAAATTTCAAATTTTAGAAAATTTAGAAAATTGGAAAAAAAAAATCGAAAAAAAGAAGGGGGGAGGGAGTACTGATCTATATTTCCCTCAACACAGGAACTGGAGTTCTCGCAACTACACCTGTATACGCCTCTTGCGACTCGCAACTCTATACCGTACACAAGTGTTCCGTGTAGGGATTACAATCCCGGGATCCCGCATCCCGGGATTTCGGGATCCCGGTGTATTTTCAATCCCGAAAATCCCGGGATTTCTCAGGAAAAAATCCCGGGATTTACGGGATTGTCCGGTTTTTTTACTGGGAAATTCAGCTGAAATTAAGAAAGATATTTATAAAATTTCGCTTTTGGTTGGGAAAAAATCAATTTTCATGAAGTTTATGCATGATTGAAAAAGAATATATACCTTAAATATCTTTACATACATTTCTAAGCGATTAAATCATTTACAGTGGAAATATTTTGACTTGCAAATAGATGTAACACACACAGTTATTAGGCAGAAAAAATGAAATCGTTTGTTTATTACAATTTCACTGCGTATGTAGAAATTTTATTCACTTCGTAGGTCATTTTTGAATTAGATTTTACTGATAAGCGTCGCATTTGTGTATGATTGTCATTATGTGCTAACTTCTTAGCTTTTCGTGTATTTATATTTACTTTACTTTAAAGATGTCAAATGAAAAGGATTCCGTTGCTCATCGGAAAGACAATGATACATCTTCAGTATGGTATTACTATTATATGGTAGTATGGTACGTCATTTTGACTTACCATTATTATGGTACGTCAAAAGATGGAAAAAGCGCTAAATGTAAAAGTGTAGCGCAGTGCTTGAAACATTGGATGGATCGATTAAGAGATTGCATACACATTTATACAACGCTAAATTTTAGAAAGAATTTATTACATCCTCTTTTCCTTCCAAAAGTCAAGATTACACAGAAGATAAATTGCCTTCTAAAAAATGAAAATAGAAGACTTATAATGATTTGCCAAAATGTGTAGTAACAGTTAGAAATCGTGTAGTGAATTACAGTTTCATAATAAAGGTGTTAATTACAAGAGATGTACAATTTTTTTTAACTTCGGGGAAAAATAGTTTGACTTTTGACGAATGAACATCTATTACAAACAAACGATTTATGAATATTAATGTTCATTCAAGAAGTGTAAATTTAAACAAATTCTGTAATTTAGAGCTTATGCGCATACATGGATCTTTCATTGAAAAAAAGTATATTGAAATGCTGACAATGTGCGTCTAAAACAGTATGACATTTCAATAAAAAAAGACGTTGTTGCTAATCGTAACTGGTGGACCAAATGTAATGCTGAAAGTCGGAAAAGAAATTGAAGCTGATGAACAGCTTTGTTTCGCTCATGGCATTCATTTAACAGTTTGTGATGATTTATATTGTTGCAACCAACGAAATACAGAACCAGAAACTTTTTCCAGTAAAACAGTAGCTGAAACTTGCTGCGGAAGTTAAAATTTAGCCTTAAAAGAAAATGATAAAGATGAAGATATTGAATCTTTCGAAAGTTTAGAATCGGGGTTTGTTTTAATTTTTGAAGACGAAAACGGCTTTTCATACTCTGATGAGTATATCAATGAACTTATCAAAAAAGTTCGAAAATTAGTCATTTATTTTAAACGATCTGCAACAAGGAATGAAATTCTTCAAAAATATGTTAAATCTGAAAAAGAGAAAGAACTTCCCCTTCTTTTAGATTGCAAGACTAGATAGAATAACCAAGTAACTGTACTTGAACAATTTTATTTCTTGAAAAATAGCATACAAAAAGCTTTAATTGATTTAAGGTATAAGATCTGAATTGACGATTCCGATTTTCAACTTATAAACAAAATTGTTGAAGTTCTTAAACCGATACAAATCACAGTAGAAGTAATCTGTCCCAGGGATTCTAATTTATTAACCGCAAAGACAGCTTTAAAAATTATTTTAATGGAATTGTTGGAGAAAAAATCAAAATTTGCTTGCAAAATGGCAGAGTGCTAAAATTATGCATTAGAGAGCGACGACGTATAAAATTATCGGGTGTTTCAAATTATTTGCATAATCCTAAACGAAATTAACTGAGTGAAAACTAGCAGTACGTTTTCTATTCCTAACAAAACTGGTATTAAGAAGCAAGTGAAAGAAATAGCTGGAAGAGTAAACAGTGTTGACAATGGCAATTTTGAAGTTACAGAAATAACGCATATTGAGCCCACTGCGAAACGGCAAACGGATTACCGAACAGGAAAAATTATAACAAGAAATAGAAAAAAAACATGCGAACTGCTGAAATACAAAAACAAAAGGATTTATCAATATAAATTCGAAATGAGATGTCTTTCTTTGAAAATGGAGGAGTTACGCCATCATCATTTAAAATTAGCTTATCAATATTTGCTGACAATTCCCCCCCGCGAGTGTAGAAGCAGAACGAGCCTTTTTAGCAGCAGGATTTATAGCATCACTAATTGCAAATTTAAATAATACATTTAGTTAATTTTTTATTGATATATGTGAGTATGTGTTAAGTACTTTTATTAAAAAAAAAAAAAAAAAAGCATTCTGTAGGGGAAAATCTTTTGTTTTCGATATCCTAAATTTGTAATCTTTAGTTATTTGGTTATAAGAATAATTCAAAATTTAATTAGTAATAATAATTTATTAATTATCTTTTCATATTGTAAATATTTACCCATTCAAAGACTTTTTTTAGCATCAAATGAAAGAAATTATTTGGAAGATAAAATACAGACTTTTTTTTGTTACATTGTTAAACATCAACAACATATTTGTTTTAATTTCCAATTCTTATAATTTATCCTATACTTTTTTTTTATTATTAAAATAATAAATTTTGAACTTGGCATATTTTCATAAATTAGGCTGTATTTTTGCTTTAATTATTTTTTTCAATATTGTGAAATTTAGCTATTGTGAGAACTTATAATATTGGAGAAATTTTAATTTTCGTAATCCCGGGATTATTCCGGGATCCCGGGATTGAATCTAAACAATCCCGAAATCCCGGGATCGGAAATTAGTCTCGGGATTGTAATCCCTAGTTCCGTGTCACGTAATTCCAAGAATTGGTAAAACAAAGTGGGTTTACTTTGTAAAAAAAATATTATTTTTAAAGCAAAATTCGCAAATAACCAAGTTCGAGGATTTTGCGAAATGTTTCGCATCTTTTGTTTCGCGAATAATTGAAACTCTCGAATTTTAAATTCGCAAATGTTAAACGATTACTGTATTTGCATTATTTTAAACTTTAGACACAGAAGCATATCATTCAGAGATCAAAATTACAATAATGCTCGAGTATCAATAATGAAACAGGAAAGAACAAAAGTACGTATACATGGCGTCAAAAAGTGACGATGTTAAGGCTGTGTTTCGATTCAAACTGCCCATTTTCCGATTTATTTTTGAACTCATTTTTGCTCTCAAATACACCAAACTTTCAAAATCTCTTATTTGGAAAGTACACAAGGTGCCGTGCTTGTCGATTCTTTGATAAATGCAGAAAATATTGCAAAAAAAAAGCAATCAAAAACGGAATTTCGAATCGATTTTTCCCAAGCGGGAGGTCTGGGAGCGAAAAAAAGGGTCATACTGATAAGGTAATTGTTTATAACTCAAATTCTAATGAATTGAGCGTAAAAAGACATTACACGGCACCTCATACGTCCCTTCAAAAATCCCCTCAGCAAGTTTCATGTTTCTACTTTTAAAAATGTGCCTGAAACTGTATCGGAAAATTTCGAGGTGTTGAAGATGGAAAAGCGTTTTTCCGAATACACCCTTAAATAAGATTATACTTTGAGACATTAACGGCTCCCCTGATTTACCCGTATGTCATACGGACAACGTGTTTTCGCCAATCATGATTTATTATTCTCACCAGTAAACCTTTATTGTAAATTTTGCATTTTTTAATCCAAGCATTTTTCGGATTCAATTAGGCAAAAATTTCTGCTTTGAAAAACCAGTGATAAAAGATTAAAAATTCTGCAAAAGACATGAAACAAATAGACATTATTTAAAAGTTTTTTTTTTTTTTTCTTAAAAAAAAATATATTGATCAGTTAAGTGGTTAACCCCTTCGCGACAGGAGACTTTTACGAAATTTTTAATGTGTTATCACCAGTTTTTAGGTGCGTTCGTAATTATGTACATACGTAGCACCTATTGTTGTCGTTCAGTCCGTCCGTCTGTCCGTCCGCATATAACAACGCAAAAACTACCCAACCGAATCGTTTGAAATTTAAAATATATTATTATTACATAATTTTGTCGAGTCATTTCAAATTTTAAGAAAATCGGATGCATAGATCAATTACAGGGACAATCAAAAGGATTCCGTTACATTACGGTCAAAGGGGAAAAATGTTTCAAATGCATTTTAATCGTTTGAAATTTAAAACATATAATTATTACGTAATTTTGTCGAGTTATTTCAAATTTTATCAAAATCGGATGTATAGTTCAAATACAAGGACAATCAAAAGTATTCCGTTACATTACGGTTAATGGGGAAAAATGTTTCAAATGCATTTTAATGGTGTTACACTCATTCGAACGTAATAAAATTGATATGCATCTATAAAGTAGATATTATAATATACATTTTGCATAATCTGTGGTACGATTTACAAGGCCACACAAAAGTATTCCATTGCATAATGGTATAGGGAGAACATTGTTTGGTGCGCATTTTAATTGTAATTATTTACAGTTTTATAAGATTGATACATGAGAGTGATATTTTTAAAACTTCGTTATCGTACGAACGCACCTCATTTGCTACGCTTCACGTGCAATTTCCAACTTGTTAAAAACAGAAATATGTGCCTAATTAAATCGAGAAAATGCTCTGATTAAACAAAGCAAATTTTATAGTAAAATTTTACTGGTAGGGATAAACACGTATTTTTAAGCCTTTTTGCGGCACGTATACGTGTCTCTCGTCCCCAAGGTTTTAAACGAGTTAAAATTACAATATGGAAAAAAGTGGTTTGAGCTAATACTATAGGTATTAATAGAAGTATAAATATACTCATTGTTAATGTGTAAGACAGATTTTTCTTAATTCATTTAGTAAAAAGGAAATATAAAATAAGACAAAAACAAAATTTTGTGCGCCAAATCGCCCACCGAAATGTTGTTTTAGCTGCGGCCTTGATTACGAAATTTTAAATATTGTATCAATTAAAGGACCATATCAATTAAAGGATCATAAAGGTTGTATCATAAATTGATACAACCCATATAAAGGATTGTATCAGTTAAAGGATCATTAATGCATATATGCATTAATCAAATGAGGATTATATGTAAAACAGCGATTCGAAACATAATAACATTGAAAACTGCAGCTGAGAAAACTAAGTTTTAGCAGAAACGCCAAATGAATTGAACTTCGATCGATACGGTCCCCATGAAATGGAATTCAAGATGGCCGTCAATTAGCCCGAAGTCAAAACAATTCCTTGCTGCAGTGCAACGAAAGAAGAAAATTGGCGATCCCACATTAGTGGACGACCGAATGCAAATAACAAAAAACTATACGACTTTCCGTGGAAACAAAAACAAAAATGCGGGAAGACAAGAAACAAAAAAAGAATGGTAGGCTTAATGATGGTCGCAAATGACGGGTATTGCCAAAGAGGCACACCTGTGGACGCCAGAGGGCGCTACTGTTCGTCCTTCCTGGCGGAGAGGGAGGTTCAAACAGTAGCGCTCAGTAGACCCTTGATGGGACACACCTTCTAAATGTCCCCTTTTAGTCATTTTAGGGTTTTTTCTGAGGATTATTTTCGGTTACTCACAGACACACAAAAAAAAAGACAGAGGCCGAATGGGTGTTTTCGCGATTATAGTTTCTCTTTTTGCTACCGGGTTGATTGCGCAGGATTCCGTAACTTGTTATCTGTAATCATAGTTATATTTTGATCGAATGATGAAAGAGTTAGTTGCTGTCCAGCAAATTCGATATTATGATATTTTTCTTCGATAAAATCTTTAAATTTGAAAGGTGAGTCATTTTCTTCTAACTTCGAAAATATTACTTGTTTATATTATAAAGCAAAGCCGTGTCTATGAGTAACGCTGACGTCATATCGACGTTGGTAATGACCAGGGTCGGACTGGGTCATTGTAAAGGGCGCAGACCTTGAATTTTTGGAGGGCGCAACTTTTTTAACGAAACTCATTATTTTATCATCTTATAGGAAGCCAATAATATTCATTAATAACAAACAGACTGTAAGAATATGTAATAGTGCTTCGCTAGTCTGAATTGGGACCGTTTCCTATTTTGATTACAAAAATTGGGAAAATCCGAAATTTCGATTTAAAAAAAATGTTAGTTATAAGTACTCAGTAGCACAGTAAAGATCTTTTAGTCCGTCATCCGATGGTTCGGCTTGCTGGATAAACCGGCACAACTCTCGGAAAAAAAATAATATTCCTTCACTAGAAAGTAAAAAAAAAAAAAAAAAAAAAAGACCCAAACTGGGTTGTAAGATCTCTGCGTAGAGTACTGTTCTCAAAATAATACTGTAGTATTCCCAAAGTAGTCAATCAAAAATGGTTCAAAACAGTGCAGATCCTTAATAACTTTAAAACAATCGTTTTGATATAATGTATACATTAGCTAAGATGTTTTGATTGTTAATGTTATTAAGGATCTGCCATTTTTTTTTTTTATAAAACCATTTCAGGCTACAAAGTGAACTTTCCAATTTGGAACACTTTGCTGTACCAAATCTTGCAACCCGATTTCGGTCTTCTGTTTTTTTTTTCTTTTTTTTCTTACAGTTTTGTTCAATTATTTGATGTTTATAATAATACAATGGAATTGAGAATGAGAAATTATGTAACAACCCATTACCAATTAAAAAATCGGGAATCAATAAATAGCTCATTCACCGCGTCTACAAGGAGGGGAGGGAAGGGGGAACGAGAAACCATTTATAATTTGGGAAATCAAACTGCTGAAAGGAAATTTAAATTTTTATCATCCGAATTAAATATTTTTTTGCGTTTGAGAAAAGAGTTTTTTAGCGATTGACAGACAAAATGACATTAGATTTAAAAAAAAAAAAAAAAAAAAAAAAAAAAAAAATGTTTTCAAGCTGTTTAAAAAATAAAAAAGTTGCTTTACTGCAATTTTTTTGTTTAACTCTTACTTCTACACTACTTTCTCGACATTAATCTTGTAATCTGAAAATTTTCATAAGTTAATCTTATCAATTAATTTGTTCAAATATAAAATCCGTCCGGATTAACCGGAATTTCGGATTAGCGAGTTCTACTGTAATCCGAAATGTCTTTTATCGGTATGTCGGTACGTTTATTTTCTTTATCTTATTATAAATTTAGCTTAATCATTTAATAGCTTAATAAATTAAATAGCTTAATCATTTTATAAATTAGGATCGATTCGAAAATCTATTAATTTAGTTCGATCAAATGAAAGAATAAATTTCTGATTAGAAAGGGAAAGCATGTAAATTATATAAAAACAATCGTCGGAATAGCAAAGTAAATTATATATCGAATTCCGATGTAACGAACAAAATAACTTTTAAAACCTTTGGAATAGATTTTTATACGTAAAAACTATTCGGACAAAATCAAATATTCCGCTGTAAACAATATTCCGCCGTATACAGAGTTTATTGTATAATAAAAGTCATAACGGGGAACTTGAAAATCATTTTTATGTTAGATTTATATCCGTCTAATGCAAAGTAGAAAAAAAAATTTAAACGGGATAGAATAGAAAATGCAAGGGACAGGGCCGTAGCTAAGGGGGCGCTATGGGCGGCTCAGTCCCCCTAAAATATTTTGAGCCCCCCCCCCCCCCGACCTGGAAAAGATTCCAAGGTCACCAAATGGATTTTTGTTCCGAAAATTCAAATGAAATTTTGTTCAAAAATCCAGGCCCGTAGCCAGGATTTCTCTTCGGGAGGGGCTGAAATCTTGACTATTTTTCTGACCTTACAGCAATAATTTGCCTTCTTTAAAATGTAAAAATAAATAAATAAATAAATCAAGATAAATCTAAGGTCTCTGAATAGGGTAATCTATTGTCCATGTCAATTTTTTTTTAGAATACTGTAAAAGAAAACTTTGAAAGTTACTAAACTTTTTCTAGGAAACTGGGAACCCTAAAAATTTTATGCAAGGGTAACAGCAAAAATTTATGTAATAGAATCTAATACTTGAATTTTAGGTAGATTTCGTATGAAATACTATCTATTGACGTCCTTCTCATTTTGGAATTTCTGAAAACTTTTTGCAGATCTACACCGATCATGACGCCTATACCCCAAAAACAACATCAGTAAAAATCCTTATCTATCTATCTATATCACTTTTTTATGGGCATTTTATATTATAACTTCTATAATTCAGCTCATATCTCTCCCAAACTGATACATAAAATCAAAGTGCATAAAATCCCGGTCAAGTTCGTTAATGGCAAACATCGGATAAAGGGGGTGGAAATAAGATGTGGGGGGGGGGGTGTGAAAACAGAAAAAAAAAAACTCATAACTTCTTAGTTAAAATAGATATCGAATCAATTTAAAGTTTATAATACTTCTAAGAAACGGGCCAAACGTTTATGCTTGAGCAATTTTTGATAAAGTTAAAAATTGGCTCAAGGAGCGAAAAAAATAGGGCTTTTGTATTAAAAAAAATCATAATTTCATTAACTCTCAAGATATCAAATCCAATTAAATATTTTATAAATGTTATTATCTAAAACTTTCGTATTTCCAAGTTTTTGATAGGACCAACTCTTACTGCAAAAAAATAAATAAATAAATAAAAATGAAAAAAAGGGGGGGGTGGAAAGAGAAAAAAAATCCACAACTTAGTCAATTTTTAAGATATCAAATCCGATTAAATTTATTTTACATCTTCCCAATAATATTTACAACTTTCAAACTGACAAGTTTTTTATAGGACAGGAAATTTATAGGAAAAATAAATTAAAGAAAAGTAGGAGTTGTAGAAAAAATCTCAAATCCAAACTGCTTATTTTCTGACTCATTTTAAAATTCATTTTTAATTTTAAACGCATCCAAATGACAGGTTATCTTATTTGGAAACTATAGAATGTGACGAATTGGCCAGTTTTTTGATAAAAAGAAGATATATTTCAAAATATGCTGTCAAAATACACATTTTGAACAGAATTTTCCGAAGCTATCGCGATTGAAAAATTGAGGAAGTATTCAAATAACAAATTGCTTATTTTCTGACTCATTTTTAAATCCATTTTTGCTCTCAAATGCACCGAACTGACAAGTTCTCTTATTTAGGAACTGTATAATGTGCCGTAATGTTCAGTTTTTTTTTTTTTTTTTTTTTTTTTTTTTATATATATATATATATATATATATATATAAGTAGAATACATTTTTAAAAAAATGCTATCAAGGTGGGCGTTTCGAACAAAATTTATCGAAGCGATCGTGAATGAAGAAATAACAAGCTGCTTATTTTATGACTCATTTTTTTACAATTCAATTTTGCTCTCAAACGTATTCAATTGGCAATTTATCTTGTTTAGGAACTATATAATGTTCCGTATTGGTCGATTTGAGCCAAACTTCGCTTAAGATGATTCTGATAAAACCAGTTCTTACAAAAAATGAAATTAAAAATTGTTCAAAAGTGGCCAAATAAAGTTGCTAAACTGGGTTATCGCTAATCATATTTTATTTTTTTGTAGTTGAAATGAGTACTTAACTTTGAAATCTACCTCCGCTTGTAGGCCAAACCGACAGAGATTTTGTTGTTGCCGTACTATAAAAAATTCTAGGAATCCCACTTTCTTAAAAAAATTTAATAACTTTACTGTTTTTTTTTTTCAATGTATTGTTTTGATTTCTGTTTTTGAGAAGCACTTCCAGTTTCAAAACCAATTTGGAAACCGAGAATGCTTTTAGGGGGATGAGAACTGCAACTAAAACTATAAAACACATACTGACAATGTTTGGGATGAGCCTTATATATCCTATAAGAAAAAATTTTAAAGATATTGAAATGCAACAAAAACTTTGAACAGATTAAAATACAGGATCAATATTACCATGTGAGTGCCTTGTATTACAAGCACGATCTTAAAATAGTTATTCCACAGATAAAATTTATTACACTTTTTCCCAAAAGAAAAAAATAAATTGCTATAGATATATGTAATCATAACAATTATATTTATAGTTTATATTCTCTGTTTACAATAATTATAAATACTGGTACAAAACAGCAATATTCGTGAATTCTTCTCAATCGTTAGGCTTATTACCTTATCTGGAATATATTGTATTTTTTCAATGAATGGAAATCATTGCAAGACTACTCAGGATTTCGCTCCGAGACAAAGATTTAATTATTTTTATTGTCTTTAGACCTTATATCACTGGCTTATTATCAAAAACAAAACTGTCAGAAAGAATTCGATCGTGTTGTAATATGTTGCAATACAGTACTCCAAAGTTTTATGACATATGTGACAAGATTGGTAATCAAATCATCTCATATTCCACTTTCACTTGAAACATTGACACTTTATCGTCACATTTTGAGAGAGATTATCTAATTTGCTAACTTTTTACAGAAAGCAAATCTGGAAGACATGCTTAGAAATCTGTTCATTCGAAACGAACATTTCTTTCAAAGTTTTAATGAGACTTTCTACATAGGGATTAAAAGCCATAATCCTATAATACTCTTCAGCATATGCTATTTAGTCCAAGAGCCGACCGCACAAAACCCTACGTCATCGAGCACTAGAAAAATTCCTTTATTTTATGGAAGAGTAGTAATAGGGAAATCTAATTATCCATGTCTGCCGGAAGCGAAGTGGTGCATAAGCCAAAAATTAATACCACTAGTGGTTGATTCGTAGGTTTAGTATTATGTTTTCCTGCACCCAGTTTTCCGTGTTTTCATACTTATATTTGTACGGCAAACAATATGCTAAGCCTACGAGTCAACCACTGGTGGTATTAATTTTTGGCTTATATACCACTTCGCGTCAGGCAGACATGGATCATTAGATTCTCCTATGAGCATTCTTCCATAAAATAAAGGATATTTTTTTTTGTGCTCGATGACTTAAGGTTTTGTACGGTCAGCTCTTGGACTAATTTGAGGATTTGCACGTGTTGGCTACCAAAATATTAATTTTGGTATCTTTATTCCAGTTTCAATGATGTCTTCCCCAAGTTTTGATGCAAAATTAAATATCTCACAAAATATTCCCATTATATTTCCTTTATGCATCTGTAAAATAGTAAAGACATCTTTAGCATGAGTTATAGCCAATATCACAACACGAAACTTCTGGAAGAAAAACTGACAACGGTTTGTCAGACTACTTGTGAAAAGTTTGGCACAAACAGACTTATGAGAAAATCAC
Source organism: Maratus speculifer (assembly GCA_964019185.1). Classification (NCBI taxonomy): domain Eukaryota; kingdom Metazoa; phylum Arthropoda; class Arachnida; order Araneae; family Salticidae; genus Maratus; species Maratus speculifer. Next base: position 99,458,201 of record OZ025298.1, read on the forward strand.
TCGATAACTGCCAGGAAAGCAGTTAGAGATATATTTGATGTATTTTCCCCAAATACTTTCTAAGCTAATGCAAATACATTTAAACAGCTCAAGAAAAGATAATGTTTTCATGCCTTTAGAGATATCTTGTATCGCAAAAAGAGTTTTTTTTTTTTGGGGGGGGGGGAGGGGGCATTTGAGGCAAATTGCTTTTTGAAGGAATGAATTTACAATTGATTGATTTCATAAAAACACTTGTCACTCATTAATAGTTCCAAGTCTGTTTTGGATGGCAGAAATCAGCATGCTGTTGAACAAGAAAGGTTTAACCTGCGACTTACATGAAAGGTGCTTCTAATTTTTGGATACTTCTGACAAATTCTAGACGGGACTTCACTCACATGACCAGAAATATTGGCTGCTCCCTCATACGGAAACCCCACATCAGGATATTCAACCCCAAAATTGATAATTCTTCAAAAGACAAAACTTTTTTAGCCAGACTATTTTGTGACATGTTTTTTTTTTATTAAAGATTCATATGCAAACTATTTAAAGCAAATTTCTTCAATGAACAGGACGGAGGGCGTCAACGTGGAGACCTTCGGTTTCTCTATTGTTTCTTTTCATACCATTTCTTTTCGGAAGTTCCTGCAACTAGATTTTTTTTTAATAAAAAGCCTTTTACGCTTACATCATTTTCAAAGATATACATTTTTTAAAAATCATTATTTTTTACATTATTTTACCTTATAGGTGGCTATTAAAGTTTTTAGCTTCTTTCTTTACCATTTTAACCAGTGGCGTAGGTAGTGGGGGATGGAGGGGGCGGTAATACCCTGCTCACGGGGTGACACCCAAATCTTTATTTGCAAATATATACACATAATCTTATAAGGTTTTGGAGAAAATTCTGGAATAAAATGAAATTTCTAGCAACGAAGCATCACAGTTAATTTTCTTCTCTTTGAGAATGTGAGAAATACAGAATGGAATGTCTAAATAAGATATGCACCAGGGAACCAACCTATCAAATAAGCGAATAGCAAAAATCAAACTTTAACAGTTTTTTTTTTTTTTTTTTTTTTTTTTTTTTTTTTTTTTTTTTTTTTTTTTTTTACATACAGACATGGCATTGACTTATGAGGACTATGGGATAAGTGATGAGTCGCTCATGTGGATTTTTTTTATGCAGGAGGACAAAAGGTAAATCCGGAATGATATGGTCATTTGTTATAATAACGTAGATTTATGATTGAAAAAAATGACAGATTGGGGTCACCCATCCTAGATACGCCACCGATTTTAACAGTGGATAACTAACTCTAAGTTTTCATTACATGCGAGATATAATGAGGATAGAGAAAATTAAGAGATATAACGTGCAGGTAAATGTTTTCTATTTTATTCCTAAAGTTAATTTATCTGCCATACGCGTATTCCACTTATTAGTCAAATTATGATATGGAATTAAACTTATCAAATTTTGCCATGCTTAAAGATAGTTGAATTTGTGCTTTAAGAAGAACTTATATTCTCAGAGGTAGATACGAAAAAAGAATAATATATCTAAATGAGTGATATAACGGGAAATTACAAAAACTGCACAATATATCTAAATGAGAAATATAACGAGAAATTACAAAAGCTGCAACTAAATAACTTTATTTTTTTATAAATAAAAATGTATGTAGTTTTAATGTAATAATAGATAGAAGCAAGAAAACCATTGTCAATTTTCATTATCATTAGCGACAATTTAAAAAAATATATTCTAAATTTCGGGAGGGGCTTCAGCCCCATTAGCCCCCTCCCTGGCTACGTGCCTGCAAAAATCTAATTTAGTTTTGAGACCCTTTCACAGTTTTGCAGAGTTACTAAATTGTATTTAAAATAAGTGTTTCAACACTCTTTCATCCTATTTGTACATAGGAAGCAAATAGAATGTTTAATTTTGCACCAATTATGCACTCAAAATTTTCATCATCATATACTCTTCTTACGTAAAATAAATTCATTAGAACAGTTTAATAAAAAACATAATACAACTACAATGTGAATAGGCATTAATTTATCTTTTTGCGTCAGAGAGAGAGAAAAAAAAATATGAGCGCCCCTTACAATCTCTTGACCCCCCCCCCTTATTGTTCTTTTCTAGCTACGGCCCTGGGAAGGGATATAAAGAGAACATCCAAAGGTTTCCGTAGCACCCTGGGGGTGCGGTGCGGTGTTGATCAGCCCTACTTTACCATATACAGCACTGAGCGAAAGGGGCGATCGCCCCGGGCGCGGTTATTCAATAGGGCGCCAAATTTACACTAACGACTTCATTTTTTGGCCTGCTACAAGAAAAAGTTGGCAAGGGGAGGGCGCCAAATTGATCCGGGCGCAGTTTTCTCTTCGCACGCCCATGCCATATCCATGACCATGAAAATCCGTGACAGACTTAACGTTTTGAATGTTACATTTAATATACAATATTAAAACAGTTTTGTTTTCATATTAAAATAAAATTTTTAGCAAAAGAAAAAAAAAGTTTGAATTACCTTTTTTTGAAGAGAATATTCTTTCTAAAATTGTTTAGATATGTATTTAATAACAAAAATACTTTTAATAACAACCACTTATGTTTTATAAATTAAAATCAAAACGTTAAACTTTACGGAAACACAAAGCTCCCGTTTTTGAAATGAATGATTTTACTGCAAACTACTGAATGATTTTACTGCATGTTCGTTATCGCTATTGGTAACATATACAATATACTTTAGATTTTAAAAGATTTTGATTGGATGTTGCCCTGAACAAACAATAATAAACAATACAATTATTTTCGTTTGCAAAGGGAATAAATTCTTTTTATTGGTTTTTTAATGCTTACAAAATTATTGTTTTTTAAAAAGATACATAAAGAATATTTTTAACCATGTTGTAGTTATTCTAGTATTTGTCATATTTTTATTTTTATTTTTTTGTTTTATTTTATTTATTTATTTTTTATTTTTTATTTTTTAAATTATTAACTTCACGTAGATGAGGGCGCACATTTACTTGACCGAGGGCTCACCGGCCCACTGGCCGGTGGGCCGGCGGGCCAGTCCGAGCCTGGTAATGACTTAAACAATGAATTTCGTTTGATCACAATATCTTTAACATAGACTAAGAGGCTTTGGCCATAGTAACTTGTCATCTGCAATCATAGTTATATTAGGATCGAATGATGAAAGAGTTAGTTGCCGTCCGATAAAATCAACATTATGATATTTTTCTTCCACAAAATGTTTAAATTTGGAAGGTGAGTCATTTACTGAGTCATTTACTGCTAACTTCGAAAATATTACCTGTTGGTATTATAAAGCATAACCGTGTCTATGAGTAACGCTGACGTCATATCGACGGTGGTAATGACCGAAACAATGAATTTCGTTTGATCACAATTTTTTGAACTTCTACTAAGAGACATTGACCCCTACGAGCTACACTCCCCTAGCCCTGTCAAACCCTTCAGACTCTAAAAGCACGGTAACACCTAGAAAATATTAACTTTTTATATTATAAACAAAACCATGTCTATGAGTAACGCTGAAACACTGACGTCATATCGACGTTGGCAATGACCACTAAAATCAATTTCGTTTTATCGAAATTTTTTAAAAACTTGTGCTAGGTAGTTCAGGTTCCTACGAACAAGGCTCACCAACCCCCACCCAGTCTCAAAAAGCCATTTTCTTTTCTATAATCATGAGTGCAAGCTTTAATTTTGCGGAAGAAAACTGTTTTGCTTAATTAGTAAGAATGGGCTTTTCTTAGAATTTAACATAAACTAAGTAAGTCATGAGTAACAGCTAGTCCGGCATAAATAAGAGAAGCAAATTTAATGAACATACACCGAAAAATAATTTTCTTGAAATGGTTTAACTGCTTTGTTAAACTGTGATAAGAAAAGTTTCTGATTGCTTCGGCCGTTCAAAAATCATTTCTTACAAAATACGAAAATATCATTCGGACCCCGCCCCCTATCCCTCTCCAGCTGCTATACCCCAAAACGTCTTCTCTGCCTTAAAACTAACAACGGCAGATAAAACTTAATGGAGATATGCATGTTGGCACCCTTTACTTATTTACAAAAGTATTTTTATATCGGTGGGAATGTTTCTTTCTGGCTTACACATCGGTTGAAAAAGTGGCGAATGTCACAGACAAATTATTTTGGGAGTTCGAACGGCCATTGGAATTTATTTGACTATCTTTATTTTGGAGTACTAGAAGTTTTCGTCTTATATTTCCTTGCTTAAGGGGACGGTGGACTTTTTTTTTTTTTTTAAATTTTTATAATAGCAATATGAAATTTTGTGCTTGTATACATTTCGCCAAAAACATGTAGAAAACCCTCAAAAAAATTTCCAATCTTATTAAAATTTTTAATTTTTTTAAATAATTTTAAATTTTTAAACGAAATTTAAAACGCTTCGCGTGTTTGAATTTTTAAGATATTTTCTTGCTTTTGCATTTTTATCACTTAAAACTCTATTATAAACAAATTTGTGTAAGAGTTTTTTTAATCTCTTGAATAGTTAATATTTTACAGATTCTTTCTAAATTCCATATCTATTGTCATCAAAATTTTGTACTTTTAATAAGTAAAAAAATCAAATTTGACTATCTTAATGAAGACGAATTTTAAAAAGCTTACACAATTTCTTTCTAAACAATATCAGGATACTTGGATACTCAGGATGGCTTAACCTTATTCCAAAGTGCACCAAAATCATAAGAATAAAGCTATATATTAATTAATAATAATATATTTTTTTAAATATTGTAATAATTTTTAACTGCTCTAAAACTAAATTTTGAAATAAAAATAAATAATTTAACAAATTACAACAACCATTTAAAAAACTTAGATTTTTTCAAAGACTAAAGCTTAAGACTTACACTATTAAAAATTTTGTCCTAGTTTGAACCAAATTTTGGTGCTCAGTAGCTGCCACCATAAGATGGTGAAATCTCGAACCAATATATGGAGCAACCTATTTCAACTTCGTTCCAACTATTGAAAGTATGCTTCAACTGCAGCTCCAAATATAGGTTCAAGATTTCCCATCTTACAGTGGCAGCTACTGAGCACCAATATTTGGCTCAAACTAGGACACGATTTTTAACAGTGTATAAATAAATTCTATATTAAAAATAAATAAATAAATATTTTACTCACCTTTTGTAAACAAGACCTGTTAGTTAGATAAGGTGAAATATCTCGAAGAAATTATGACTTATACGGTCATTTTCCCCCCAAAAGGATTTATTATTATTTAAAAAACAAAATAAAGAAAAGTGATAGTGTTTCTTCCTTTCTGAATTCATACAATTTATTACATAGTTATATCTACCCTACCTCTATTATAAAGGTCAAACGTATCTGTGCGTAACTCATACGTCCCTTCTACAATATGATCCAAACACTTTCAGTTTTACCAGCAATTTTTTAAACTTCTAAACATCGCACTTTTTTTTTTTTTTTTTTCGTATAGGGACAAAAATGTACTTTTAAATGCATTTTGTTTGAAAGCTGTATCTCAATTTATTTTTGAGTTATATATATATATATTTTCCTTCCATGTTCAATGTGCTATAAGTTATTAAATTCAATGGTTAATTTCAAATGGTTAAAATTGTTTACTATAATTCAATTTAATTCTTCGTTTTGGTTTATTGTTTTATTGATAAAATCCGTTGGTGAATCTTGTCTACTTTTAATGGTATTATATATATATATATATATATATATATATATATATATATTGTCGGACGTTCCCCTCAGTCCACACAACTTTGAAGAATGTCCGTGGTAGATATAGCTGCCACCACCGATATTACTAGGTGATATCGGTCACCCACTGTGAGATTGGTGTAAATGAAGACTTACGCTAGTAACCGAATTATCAGTTTATTAAGAATATATGTACACACAAAATACGCTATTTACAAATATATACAACTACAACTCGGATATAGGTGATCCGGTTCAACATTAAATTAGATACCGTAAAGATTGGTTGTGTACTATTCCAATTACACTTTCCACCTCACACTCAATACACGTTAAATTCACTTTTTTGGAGCTCAACCTTGAGTCTCCCAACACAAGTATACTGGGCCTGCACTTCTTAGCCCAGAGCACTAAACACTAGGACGTCTGTGTCCTTTGCGCACCAGAAAACGCATACTTTACGCTCTTCCACACAGCGCAACCTCTAGGTCCGAAACCTAGGTACCGAATCCATGATCTGAGACAAACTTGCCCTCACAACTCATGGGGTCACACAAATGCCAACCCCCTCTGGAGCTTCCTCATTGGCAACTTCCCTCACTCCTTTCTTGCCTAGTGACATGCTGCTAATCTCCTCATCATCCGCATACTCCACGGACAGATGGACATGCCTCTGAGCCATCTCCTTTCTCTAACACACCACCTGCAAAAGATTAGCTGGCAATTCCCCTTTCCACGAAGAGGGAATGTCACCTTGGAAATTCTGTACACAACCATAGAATATGAGATATTCAAATAGAGAGAGAGTAGACATTACATTCTTTAGCACAGGTGCTATCAGATCCTGACACCCCCCACCTTAGCGGAAAATATGCCTTTTAGGGGCTAATTTTCCCCAAACATATAGTAATATCGCAGAAGAGTTCAATAGTCTCTTTACAGATTTCTTCATTATGCTTATTACATAGGTATTTCCAGGTGTCTGAACACTATCTACTGACATCTCTACTGAACCTTTACTAATATTATTATTACATAAACAATACACATGTTAATACAATATTATAAACAAAAAAAATCAAAAAATATTTACACACACACAGAAAAAAAAATTAAATGTGTGACGACATCCCTTTAAGGTTGTCCACTATTGGGTCGTTGACGCCAATGGGCTAACAACTGGTTGTTCTTCCCAGCTCTTTCTATGTAGTCTGGAAATTGCGTCAGCATTTAAATGTTGAGCTCCTGGACGATGAGAAATACTCAGGTTCCAGCGTTGCAAGGCAAGAGCCCATCTAATGAGTTTGGGGGACCTTGGCGTTGTTTCAGTGAGAAATTTTAATGGATTATGATCCGTGATGATCTCAATTTGAGATCCATAGGTCCATTTTTCAAACTTTCTCAACCCAAAGAGAACATTCCAAGCCTCTTTATCTATACTCGGCCAAGCATGCTGAGCCCCTGACAATTTCTGACTGGTAAAAGCTATTGGTTTAAACTGACCCTTTTCATCTTTTTGAGAAAGACAACATCCTACTGCCAGGTCGGAAGCATCTGCGTGGAGCTGATATTCCCGGCCTACGATAGGTGTAGCCAAACTCGTCACTTTACATAACTCATCCTTAAGAGTATTAAATGCTTTTTCTGCCCTCTCATCCCATGGTACAGTATTTTTAACCTTCCCTTTAGTCAATTCGGTTAAAGGTATAGCAATTTCGGCATAATTTGGAATATAAGATCGGTAAAATCCCATTAATCCCAAAACAGATCTAACTTCCTTTTTAGTTTTTGGTCTCTTTAGATCCCTTATTGCTCCTATTTTTTCCTCATCAGGTGCATGCGTTCCACCCCCAATTACATGACCTAAAAACTTAGTTAATTTCTCTCCAAATTTACATTTATCTAGCCTAATCGTAAAATTTCTGCTTTTAAGTTCTTCAATGACAGCCCTAACATGCTTACAATGTTCTTCCCAGGTGTCGGAGAAAATGATGACATCATCAATATATGCTTCCGCATACCTCCGATGATCTTGAAGAACCTCATTCATATCTTTCTGAAACGTGGCAGCCGCCCCTGATAATCCAAAAGGCATTGTACGCCACTGATAAGTTCCATTATGCGTTGTAAAAGCTGTCAAATGTTTACACTCCTCAGCCATTTTAATCTGCCAATAACCTCTCAATAAATCAATCGACGATAAATACTTAGCCGCCCCTGCGGTATACATGATTTCTTGAGAATCTGTCATCGGAAAGGTTGGCACCTGAGTTACCGAATTTAATGCTCTATAGTCTATACAAAGCCTAACAGTTGCGTCTTTTTTCGCCACACAAACAATTGGATGACTAATTTCAGCATTTGACACTTCGATTAGATTTAATTCTAATAACTCCTGAATCTGCCTATCTGCTTCCTCTTTATAAGCTACCGGTACACTATAAATCTTTGGCTTTTTCCTTTCCACCCCCGGTTTAAGATCAATACGATGCTCCCCTACATCAGCTGGTCGTACAGGACCCATAAATACCTCTTTATTCTACCTCAAAATAGACTTTATATCTTTAACTTGATTGTTAGATAACCCTTTTATTTCGAACCTCTCTATATCTCGTTCTACTTCCTGATCCCGGTTCAAAATAGGAATTTCACCAACTTCTCCAAATTCCTCATCACCCTCGAAAACAATATTAACTATATTACATTTAGCAATAAATTCTCGTATTTTGTTTTGGTGCACAGCACATGCTTCCTACTCCCGTCGGCTAACTCAACTATAAATGAATGCTGGTTTCGTTTTTCGACTATGGTTGCCGGCCCTTGCCACCTAGAATATAACTTATTAGTCGAATCGGGGATTAACAATATTACCTTATCGCCTACTTCAAACGTTTTTTCCTTAGACCTTAAATTATAATGGTAAGCCATTCTATTTTGTTGTACCTCAGACGATAATTTTGCCTCATTTGCGGCTCTTTCTAAACGTCCCCTAAGTTTATTCAAATATTCATGAATCGGCGTAGTATCTAACTGCGCCCCCTTATTTTCTCCTGCCCAGGATGACTTGAGAATCGACAAAGGACCCTCCGGCGTTCTAACATATAATAACTGGAAAGGTGCGATTCCCGTCGTAGAATTTGGGACTTCCCTATACGCCCATAATACAAATGGTATTTGTTCATGCCACTTTTTTCCTTCTTCTCTAATAGTATGATGTAACATACGTTTAAGGGTCTGATTAAATCGTTCCACGAGCCCGTTAGACTGTGGATACTGTGGGGTCGAAAATCTTGGACTAGCACCTAACCTTTTCTCAAATTCTTTCGTTAAGTCGGCAGTGAAATTGGTTCCATTATCGCAGGCGATTATATTTGGAATTCCTGTCCTCATAAATATTTGAAGTAGCGCATCACACGCGGTTTTAGCAGTTAAACTTTTTAAAGGGATCGCATCCGCCCACCTGGTATGCTGATCAATTAAGGTTAGTATATACCGATGCCCTTGGGAACTTTTAGGATCAATAGGCCCAATTAAATCAACATTAACCACCTGAAATGGGAGTTCCGGCCGCGATACTGGGGAAATAGGAGCTCTATCGTTTACCTTAACCCCTCTAGTCAACTGGCACTCTAAACATGACTCACAAAATTGTTTAGTTTCTTTCGCCATCCCCTCCCAATAAAATGAATACCTGATTCTCTGTAAAGTTTTCTTGGCTGCATGATGCCCTCCAAATACCGAACTATGCGCTAATTTTAAGATTTCTTCCTTTCTTACTTTGGGAACTACTAATTGCGCTATAGTCTCGCCTAACAATTTCTCTTTGTGATATAATAAGCCATTTACAATATAATAATCCCCCTTATCCATTTTAGCTAATTCCCAAGCTTTCTCTAATTCTTTACATTCTAATTGGGATTCCTTAAACATATCGGAATTGCTAACAATAGTTTTATTACCTTTCTCCACTTCCGTTTTTTCCGTATTCTGAGTTTGTACATTTTCTGATTTCGCTTCAATTGCGTAAACATTACAATTATCGTTACTCATATCTTCCTTTTCACTCGAATTATCAATAATAATTTCCGAACTTTCTAATTCTTGGGCCTCTAGCAACGGCTCCTCGCGGTTGACACCTGACAACTCATTAATCACTTCGGGATGTAAAATCACTTGCTCATTAATATTATCAGTCACTGCGCAAAGTACTTCCTGATGAATTATATTAGTTTGTCCGAATTGCGGAATAGCTAACGGTAGTTTAACCAACGGCGATTTAACTGCTTCACCGAATAACCCTTGTAAATAAATACTACCCGCTCCTTTCAATTTCTCTTCCGGTACCAAATCTTTATGAGCAACACTAATTTCACATCCAGAATCAACCAATCCCTTTGCTTTTTGCCCATTTACACTAACTTCAATTTTCTCGAGTTTATTTAATTTCTCACCAATAACGTTAGTTCTCTGTTCGGCCTTTGCCGATATTCTCGCCACAATTCTTCCATTAGGTAACTCTTTGCTTTCTTTTACCACAATCTTATGCACACCCGCTTTCGGATCTCGCCCTTTATTACCATTATTTCCCTCATTACCCACTTTATTACAAAAACGTTGGTAATGACCTCTCAAACCACATTTAAAGCATTTAGGCGCTGAAGCATCGCTAGGCTTCTTAAAATCTATTTTCCTATCCGAAAAAGAATTAGTCTCATTACTCCCATTTTGCCTCCAATTATTACTAACTTTGCTATCCTCCCTCGGTCTCATTTTTTTATTGTTTACGTGCCTATCTTTACCTTTAAAACTTTTATACGTAACGGCGTAAGACTTATGTTTAGCGTCAAAATAATTGTCACATTCTTTCGCAATTTTAGAAGCCTCTAACCATTTACCTTGATGAGTTAACCCAATATATGACGCGGTATCCTCATTTAACGTACTTACTAATTTATCAGTAACTATTAACTGGTTGACTTTTTCATAAGAGTCAGCACCTCTAATCTTACAATAATTTTCCCATGTCGCTATTAAACGCGATACAAATAATACATGAGTTTCGTTCTGGTTTCTCCTAGCCTTCTTAAAATTTTCTAAACATGCCTTCGGTGTCGGCTCATGTTCCCTCAAAACTAACTCCTTTAACTCCTCATAATTTTCCATTTGTTCCGTAGTCGTATAAATTAACAAATTATCCGCCTTATCTTCTAACATATTTAGTAGAATTTCGGCCTGCTGATTTTCCGGTACATTTTTAGTTTTGAATGCCCTTTCTAAACTGTTGAAAAATAAATTCCATCCCTCAGTCCCTTCCGGTACTTTGATAGATAGAGTTTTTACGCTTTTGATCAATTTTTCTATATTACTTTCATTATTAGATTCCCTAGAAACATTAGGATTATTTGCCGAACCTTGAACCCTTAGTCTCTCCATTTCTAATTCATGTTCCATCCTTAATTTTTCTATCCTCTCTTCTCTTTCTAACCTTTCGTGTTTTTCTTCGCGCTCTAACTTTTCCTGTTTTTCTAACCTTTCGCGCTCTAATTTTTCCTGTTTTTCTTCACGCTCTAACCTTTCCTGTTTTTCTAACTTTTCGCGTTCTAATTTTTCTTGTTCTAATCGTTCTGCAACAATAGCGTCAGATAATTCCTTAATAACCCCCTCGTCATACTCATCACTGTCCATTATCTTTTTCTTAAGCTGAATTCTGGTATCATCTTCCGCGAATTCAACACCCAATTCTTCAGCTATCACCTGAAGATCAATCTTTTTTAGTTTCAATAAGAAAGCCATACCTTCACCGATTGTTATTACTACCCTACAATAATATTTAAACCTACCAAATTAATATTTCCTAAATTTTTTAACTTAGTACAGTTATATCCCACATATTATACTAAATAATACCCTTCAGATAATCAATACATTTCATTTCTAATTAATTTACTGAATACTCTAATTTTTCTCAACTATTGATATCACACAATTTACTTCCAATAAAACAAAAAGGTAAAACAATAATTCGATTTGCTTACTATGCCATACAGATTTCAACTTATACACTTAGATAACAACATACAATTTATAAAATAATACTGATACGTTGAAATTGATGTCAATAAAAATATCCACATAAAGAAAAATTGTAAAACATGCATATATAAATTTCTACCATTATCCTCACTAAAATATTTCCGAACTTAATACTGGTTCTTACACTTAAAACAAATATACTGAAAATCTTTACTATTATTTTTCTTCACTATGGCTCTCTTTTGAGCCTTTTTTTTTTCTCTACTATGGCTCTCTTTTGGGCCTTTTTTTTTCACTATGGCTCTCTTTTGGGCCTTTTTTTTTTCCTCACTACCATTGGCCAATTAAAATTCTAAGCAAATGTCATTATACACTCCTCAAACTTAAAAATGTTGCTTCCTTTAAATATTACTTTAACAATAATTTAACTTTAAGTAAATTTAATTATTCCTTTCAACTACTATTACCATAATTAGTAAAAAAAAATTATAGACCATCAATACTAGCTCAAGTTATTATGACCTTTCCTTAAATATGGTTATGGACACTTCATAGGTAGGAAGTATTGATAAAACACATAAATAATATAGACAATTTACTTAAATTATTATTAATTATACAACACCAAATTTGGTTCAAGATGTCAGTAGAAAGATGTGATCAAAACACCTTACCTTATACTTTCTTTGCTGGGGTACTTTTCTAATCACCGGTAGTTCCACAATGTAGCGGTAATATGGCACAACAGTTCAGTTTAGTTCTTTCTAATAAAGATACGCACAACACTTTAGTCCACACTAGACGATATGGCACGATACTTTAGGACACATTCGACGATACGGCACGACCACACAAGAATTCCACTGGATACTCCGGCATTAACAGACTGCAACACGGCTCGCTGGTCACTGGTTTCAGGCGATTCTATCCCGACGCTGCCAACAATTTGTCGGACGTTCCCCTCAGTCCACACAACTTTGAAGAATGTCCGTGGTAGATATAGCTGCCACCACCGATATTACTAGGTGATATCGGTCACCCACTGTGAGATTGGTGTAAATGAAGACTTACGCTACTAACCGAATTATCAGTTTATTAAGAATATATGTACACACAAAATACGCTATTTACAAATATATACAACTACAACTCGGATATAGGTGATCCGGTTCAACATTAAATTAGATACCGTAAAGATTGGTTGTGTACTATTCCAATTACACTTTCCACCTCACACTCAATACACGTTAAATTCACTTTTTTGGAGCTCAACCTTGAGTCTCCCAACACAAGTATACTGGGCCTGCACTTCTTAGCCCAGAGCACTAAACACTAGGACGTCTGTGTCCTTTGCGCACCAGAAAACGCACACTTTACGCTCTTCCACACAGCGCAACCTCTAGGTCCGAAACCTAGGTACCGAATCCATGATCTGAGACAAACTTGCCCTCACAACTCATGGGGTCACACAAATGCCAACCCCATCTGAAGCTTCCTCATTGGGCAACTTCCCTCACTCCTTTCTTGCCTAGTGACATGCTGCTAATCTCCTCATCATCCGCATACTCCACGGACAGATGGACATGCCTCTGAGCCATCTCCTTTCTCTAACACACCACCTGCAAAAGATTAGCTGGCAATTCCCCTTTCCACGAAGAGGGAATGTCACCTTGGAAATGATAGAAACATTGCGCAATTCGTAAATAATTTCCTCCGTTGTGCAACAAGTGACAGTTATCATGGCATCATAAATAAAGTTAAGTGCTCGTTAGAGTGACCTTGGAAGCAGTGATTACGAGCGAACAATTACAGGTTTACAAAAACTGTCAAAACTTTCTAAATGACTCTTTTTTTATTAATAATTGTTTCTATATTATGATTTATGTATGTATCGATTTAAATTCATTCTGTTCTCTGTTTTGTAGCTTGCTGAGAGCACTACCCTTTTGCTGTGTTTGTTTTTCTCGCGTGGTAAAAATTAAAAGTAGAAAATGAAGAAGTGTGTATACAATAATTTGTGTGTGTGTTTTACACTTACCATATAATAATATTATACGTCTTTATTAAGATGAATTAGTGCAGTGTATAGATCAAAATGTGAATATGCCCGGTTCCCTTCTCCTATGGTGAGTTTAATTCTTGGATACTTCAATGAAGAAGAATTTATCGGGTGAGTACCTTTTACTCTCCTATTTAATTCTGATTAATGATAAGAAATAAAGAAAAACTATTGTATTGAGGTTATAATGACAACTCACGCCATTAATAAGACAAACGTCTTTCAATGATTATGAGACTGATTTAAAAAGTTATATCAATTTGATAACATAGTGATATACTAATTACACACAAATAAAAAATATTGAATAAAAAACAAATAAAAATATAAGATTAGAATGGCTACATTAAAAGATAATTATTCAATTGAAAAATTGACAGCAACGAATTACAGTACATGGAAATTTAAAATTGAAATGCTCTTAACTAAAGAAGAGCTGTTCCATGTAATAACCGATAATCCACCGACCCCTTTGACCGATCAATGGTCCAAAAATGATAGGAAGGCCCGGGCATTGATAAATCTAACTATCGATGATTCACAGATAACCCATGTTAAGAATTTACAAACTGCTAGACAAACATGGGATGCATTAAAAGAAATCCATGAAAGATCTAATCTCACAAGCAAATTGTTTCTCCTTAGAAAATTATATAGTATAAAATTAGCAGAAAATGGAAATATGATAAATCATATTACAAAAATAATGGAGCTCGTTGACCATTTGGCAGCTATAGGCGAAATAATTGATAATCACCACATTTCCGCGCTCCTCCTGTGCTCTCTGCCCCAGTCTTATGATAATTTAATTACTGCTCTCGAAAGTAAAGAAGAAGCACAATTAACTCCGTCATATATTAAAAATAAGCTGATTGACGAGTTTAATCGTCGAAATGAAAACTATGAAAGTATTGATAATACAGCGAAAGTTTTTAAAGCTCAGAAAAAGTTTCCAGCTAAAAAAGAATCAAAATATTGTTCGATTTGTAAAATGAGAAGCCATAACACACAAGAATGTTGGCACAATAAAAACAAAACACACACAACACAACAAAATCAACACAACAAAAATTACAAAAAACACTATTCTACATCACTCGTTTTTCAAAGGGGTGAAAACAATTTTAAGAATGAACAAGCATCGGAATCGTATAACAGGTTTAATCGCTATGAAGGAAAAAACAATACATGGAGAAACAGCGAAAACAAAGATTATGCATTTATAACACAAGGGATAGAAAATAAAACATTCATTGTGGATAGCGGTAGCTCAAGTCACATTGCATCCTCTGAATCAATGTTTACAGAGATAAAATCGAGGGAAAAAACAAACGTGACTATCGCAAACGGAAAAAAACTTATCGCTTACGGTTCAGGCGATGTAAATTTAAATGCGCTGACATCGGATAATAAAATTCATAAAATAACACTTAAAGATGTACTTCTAGTACCTGAAATCGAAACGAATTTACTATCAGTCAGCAAAGCAACCCAAAACGGATGTGAGATTGTATTTAAAAATGACCGATGCTCTTTCAAACTTAATGGAGAAATCTGCTTAGAAGCACAAAAGGTAAATAACCTCTATGAAGTCCAGTTGGCTAACGAAAACCACGCGAACATTACACAAACGTGCAACAATAAAAATTGTCTAGAACTATGGCATAGAAGGTTAGGACACAGAAATCTAACATCGATTAAAGAAATTACACAAAAGGAATTAGTAAGAGGTATCCAGATAAACAATTGTAAACATAATATAGATTGCGAACCGTGTATTAAGGCGAAATTAACTGATGAACCCTATCCGAAAGTTGCTCAGTATAGAGCAAGTAAAAGGCTTCAACTTATTCACTCGGATGTTTGTGGATCTTTTCAGACACCCACGATTGGGGGGAAATCATATTTCTTGACTTTTATCGATGACTACTCGCGATTCACAATAATCTATCTATTGAAAAGAAAAAGTGAAGTCTATGAAAAACTCAAAGAGTTCATTGCGCTGATAAGCAACAAATTTGGTGAAAAACCGAAAGAAATCAGAACGGATAATGGGGGAGAATTTACATCAGATGAAATTGAGAATTATCTCAAATCAAATGGGATAAAACATCAACATACAGTCCCATATTGTGCAAGTCAAAACGGGGTGGCTGAACGGAAAAATAGGTCGTTAGTTGAGATGGCAAGGACAATGTTAAATGAATCAAATCTACCTTTAAAGTTCTGGGGGGAAGCAATCTGTACGGCAAACCACCTACAAAATAGACTGCCTACAAAAGCTAATGCAAAAACGCCATATGAATTATGGACAGAAAGACAGCCAAACTTAAGTTACGTTAAAGTATTTGGCTGCAAAGCCTTCGCTTATATTGATAAAGCCAGAAGACAAAAATTAGATAATAAAGCTGTTGAAGGTATTTTTGTGGGATACGACAATGAATCTAAGGGATACCGCATATATGTAGGAGGAAATGAAATAAAAATCGCGAGAACGGTAAAATTTCTTGAAAATAAATTCAAATACGTAAATGATAAGCCTGAAATTGAACAAAAACAAAATGAAGACGAAAAACGCAATTGTAAAAATCTCGTGGAGATAGAAATTTCGAACGGAAAAACAACACCATCCGCGTCCCAACAACAAATTGCGGAACCAAGGCGTTCAGATAGAATAAATAAAGGCGTACCTCCTGATAGGCTTATATATATTGTCAAAGACGACAAAATTAATGAACCAAAGGATTATAAGGAAGTTAAATTAATGGAAAACTCTCCGGTAAAACAGAATTGGATAGAAGCCATGGAGAGCGAAATGAATTCTTTAAGAAAAAATAAAACATGGTCAATTGTAGATCCTGATAGAAACATTGCGCATTTCGTAAATAATTTCCTCCGTTGTGCAACAAGTGACAGTTATCATGGCATCATAAATAAAGTTAAGTGCTCGTTAGAGTGACCTTGGAAGCAGTGATTACGAGCGAACAATTACAGGTTTACAAAAACTGTCAAAACTTTCTAAATGACTCTTTTTTTATTAATAATTGTTTCTATATTATGATTTATGTATGTATCGATTTAAAATTCATTCTGTTCTCTTTTTTTTAGCTTGCTGAGAGCACTACCCTTTTGCTGTGTTTGTTTTTCTCGCGTGTTAAAAATTAAAAGTAGAAAATGAAGAAGTGTGTATACAATAATTTGTGTGTGTGTTTTACACTTACCATATAATAATATTATACGTCTTTATTAAGATGAATTAGTGCAGTGTATAGATCAAAATGTGAATACGCCCGGTTCCCTTCTCCTATGGTGGATTTAATTCTTGGATACTTCAATGAAGAAGAATTTATCGGGTGAGTACCTTTTACTCTCCTATTTAATTCTGATTAATGATAAGAAATAAAGAAAAACTATTGTATTGAGGTTATAATGACAACTCACGCCATTAATAAGACAAACGTCTTTCAATGATTATGAGAACGATCTAAAAAGTTATATCAATTTGATAACATAGTGATATACTAATTTCACACAAATAAAAAATATTGAAAAAAAATATTGAATAAAAAACAAATAAAAATATAAGATTAGAATGGCTACATTAAAAGATAATTATTCAATTGAAAAATTGACAGCAACGAATTACAGTACATGGAAATTTAAAATTGAAATGCTCTTAACTAAAGAAGAGCTGTTCCATGTAATAACCGATAATCCACCGACCCCTTTGACCGATCAATGGTCCAAAAATGATAGGAAGGCCCGGGCATTGATAAATCTAACTATCGATGATTCACAGATAACCCATGTTAAGAATTTACAAACTGCTAGACAAACATGGGATGCATTAAAAGAAATCCATGAAAGATCTAATCTCACAAGCAAATTGTTTCTCCTTAGAAAATTATATAGTATAAAATTAGCAGAAAACGGAAATATGATAAATCATATTACAAAAATAATGGAGCTCGTTGATCATTTGGCAGCTATAGGCGAAATAATTGATAATCACCACATTTCCGCGCTCCTCCTGTGCTCTCTGCCCCAGTCTTATGATAATTTAATTACTGCTCTCGAAAGTAAAGAAGAAGCACAATTAACTCCGTCATATATTAAAAACAAGCTGATTGACGAGTTTAATCGTCGAAATGAAAACTATGAAAGTATTGATAATACAGCGAAAGCTTTTAAAGCTCAGAAAAAGTTTCCAGCTAAAAAAGAATCAAAATATTGTTCGATTTGTAAAATGAGAAGCCATAACACACAAGAATGTTGGCACAATAAAAACAAAACACACACAACACAACAAAATCAACACAACAAAAATTACAAAAAACACTATTCTACATCACTCGTTTTTCAAAGGGGTGAAAACAATTTTAAGAATGAACAAGCATCGGAATCGTATAACAGGTTTAATCGCTATGAAGGAAAAAACAATACATGGAGAAACAGCGAAAACAAAGATTATGCATTTATAACACAAGGGATAGAAAATAAAACATTCATTGTGGATAGCGGTAGCTCAAGTCACATTGCATCCTCTGAATCAATGTTTACAGAGATAAAATCGAGGGAAAAAACAAACGTGACTATCGCAAACGGAAAAAAACTTATCGCTTACGGTTCAGGCGATGTAAATTTAAATGCGCTGACATCGGATAATAAAATTCATAAAATAACACTTAAAGATGTACTTCTAGTACCTGAAATCGAAACGAATTTACTATCAGTCAGCAAAGCAACCCAAAACGGATGTGAGATTGTATTTAAAAATGACCGATGCTCTTTCAAACTTAACGGAGAAATCTGCTTAGAAGCACAAAAGGTAAATAACCTCTATGAAGTCCAGTTGGCTAACGAAAACCACGCGAACATTACACAAACGTGCAACAATAAAAATTGTCTAGAACTATGGCATAGAAGGTTAGGACACAGAAATCTAACATCGATTAAAGAAATTACACAAAAGGAATTAGTAAGAGGTATCCAGATAAACAATTGTAAACATAATATAGATTGCGAACCATGTATTAAGGCGAAATTAACTGATGAACCCTATCCGAAAGTTGCTCAGTATAGAGCAAGTAAAAGGCTTCAACTTATTCACTCGGATGTTTGTGGATCTTTTCAGACACCCACGATTGGGGGGAAATCATATTTCTTGACTTTTATCGATGACTACTCGCGATTCACAATAATCTATCTATTGAAAAGAAAAAGTGAAGTCTATGAAAAACTCAAAGAGTTCATTGCGCTGATAAGCAACAAATTTGGTGAAAAACCGAAAGAAATCAGAACGGATAATGGGGGAGAATTTACATCAGATGAAATTGAGAATTATCTCAAATCAAATGGGATAAAACATCAACATACAGTCCCATATTGTGCAAGTCAAAACGGGGTGGCTGAACGGAAAAATAGGTCGTTAGTTGAGATGGCAAGGACAATGTTAAATGAATCAAATCTACCTTTAAAGTTCTGGGGGGAAGCAATCTGTACCGCAAACCACCTACAAAATAGACTGCCTACAAAAGCTAATGCAAAAACGAAATATGAATTATGGACAGAAAGACAGCCAAACTTAAGTTACGTTAAAGTATTTGGCTGCAAAGCCTTCGCTTATATTGATAAAGCCAGAAGACAAAAATTACATAATAAAGCTGTTGAAGGTATTTTTGTGGGATACGACAATGAATCTAAGGGATACCGCATATATGTAGGAGGAAATGAAATAAAAATCGCGAGAACGGTAAAATTTCTTGAAAATAAATTCAAATACGTAAATGATAAGCCTGAAATTGAACAAAAACAAAATGAAGACGAAAAACGCAATTGTAAAAATCTCGTGGAGATAGAAATTTCGAACGGAAAAACAACACCATCTGCGTCTCAACAACAAATTGTGGAACTAAGGCGCTCAGATAGAATAAATAAAGGCGTACCTCCTGATAGGCTTATATATATTGTCAAAGACGACAAAATTAATGAACCAAAGGATTATAAGGAAGTGAAATTAATGGAAAACTCTCCGGTAAAACAGAATTGGATAGAAGCCATGGAGAGCGAAATGAATTCTTTAAGAAAAAATAAAACATGGTCAATTGTAGATCCTCCACCGAATAAGAGAATAATAGGTTGCAAATGGACTTACAAATTAAAGCGTGACAATACCGGAAAAATACAAAAATATAAGGCACGTTTAGTAGCTAAAGGATATACGCAAAAATTCGGAGAGGATTATGACGAAACCTACGCACCGGTCGTATCGTATACTACGATAAGAGCATTATTAATAGCGGCGTTGCACCAAAACTTAAATGTTAAGCATATAGATATTAACACCGCGTTCTTACATGGGGAACTTGATGAGGAGATATACATGTCGCAGCCGGAAGGATTCGTTGAACCAAACCAGGAAACCAAAGTTTGTAAATTAAATAAGGCAATCTACGGACTTAAGCAAGCCGCGAGAGCGTGGCATAATAAAATAACAGAAACACTAAAAAACATGAATTTCATTCAAAGTAAAATTGACACATGTCTTTTTACACAGAAAAGGAATAATGAAACAACCTATATAATAACATACGTTGATGACCTCTTAATTGCAGGGAAAGACGAAACCATTGAGGAAATAATCGCGAACTTAAATAAAGAGTATGAATTAAAGAATTTAGGGGACGTAAGCAATTATTTATCCATGAACATTCGAAAGGTAAACAAAAGCTACTTAATTAACCAAACTTCAAAAATTGAAGAGTTAATTAATAAATTCAATTTACAAGAAGCAAAACCATGTAGTACACCCATGGAAACAAATTACACTCACTTTAAAGATGATGACAATATTTTACCAAACAACACACAGTACAGACAAGCCATAGGTGCACTCTTATATCTTGCCACAGTGAGCAGACCAGACATTTGTGCAGCTGTCAACATCTTAAGCAGAAGGAACGAAAAGCCAAGAATGAAAGATTGGAACAGTGTAAAGCGGGTCATGAGGTATCTCAAGACAACAAAAACCTTTAATCTAGTTATAGATGGAAATTCAAAACCAACGCTAGAAGTCTACGCGGACGCTGATTGGGGTGGAGACACAGAATCAAGAAAATCGACAAGTGGTAATGTATATTTGCTAGGTAAAAATCCCATACTTTGGTCAACTAAAAAACAATCCTGCATAGCTTTATCTTCTGCCGAAGCTGAGTACATCTCAGCAGCTAATGCAGCTAATCAAGTCAAATGGCTGGTGAATTTACTTGAAGAACTCAATATCTCACAAACATATCCTATAGAACTCTTCGAGGATAATCAGTCGGCTATCAAAATGATAGAGCTTGAAAAACATTCAAGTAAAACAAAGCACATAGAACTTAGATATCATCTCATAAAACAACTGAAACAAGATGGCATAATAAAACTCGTATATTGCCCAACCAAAATCATGATAGCTGACTTATTCACAAAACCCCTGCCAAAACCTCTTTTTGAAATTCACAGGAAGAACTTGCATCTGAGTGACAACACAACTTCAGAAATTAAGGAGGAGTTGATAGAAACATTGCGCAATTCGTAAATAATTTCCTCCGTTGTGCAACAAGTGACAGTTATCATGGCATCATAAATAAAGTTAAGTGCTCGTTAGAGTGACCTTGGAAGCAGTGATTACGAGCGAACAATTACAGGTTTACAAAAACTGTCAAAACTTTCTAAATGACTCTTTTTTTATTAATAATTGTTTCTATATTATGATTTATGTATGTATCGATTTAAAATTCATTCTGTTCTCTTTTTTTTAGCTTGCTGAGAGCACTACCCTTTTGCTGTGTTTGTTTTTCTCGCGTGTTAAAAATTAAAAGTAGAAAATGAAGAAGTGTGTATACAATAATTTGTGTGTGTGTTTTACACTTACCATATAATAATATTATACGTCTTTATTAAGATGAATTAGTGCAGTGTATAGATCAAAATGTGAATACGCCCGGTTCCCTTCTCCTATGGTGGATTTAATTCTTGGATACTTCAATGAAGAAGAATTTATCGGGTGAGTACCTTTTACTCTCCTATTTAATTCTGATTAATGATAAGAAATAAAGAAAAACTATTGTATTGAGGTTATAATGACAACTCACGCCATTAATAAGACAAACGTCTTTCAGATCCTCCACCGAATAAGAGAATAATAGGTTGTAAATGGACTTACAAATTAAAGCGTGACAATACCGGAAAAATCCAAAAATATAAGGCACGTTTAGTAGCTAAAGGATATACGCAAAAGTTCGGAGAGGATTACGACGAAACCTACGCACCGGTCGTATCGTATACTACGATAAGAGCATTATTAATAGCGGCATTGCACCAAAACTTAAATGTTAAGCATATAGATATTAACACCGCGTTCTTACATGGGGAACTTGATGAGGAGATATACATGTCGCAGCCGGAAGGATTCGTTGAACCAAACCAGGAAACCAAAGTTTGTAAATTAAATAAGGCAATCTACGGACTTAAGCAAGCCGCGAGAGCGTGGCATAATAAAATAACAGAAACACTAAAAAACATGAATTTCATTCAAAGTAAAATTGACACATGTCTTTTTACACAGAAAAGGAATAATGAAACAACCTATATAATAACATACGTCGATGACCTCTTAATTGCAGGGAAAGACGAAACCATTGAGGAAATAATCGCGAACTTAAATAAAGAGTATGAATTAAAGAATTTAGGGGACGTAAGCAATTATTTATCCATGAACATTCGAAAGGTAAACAAAAGCTACTTAATTAACCAAACTTCAAAAATTGAAGAGTTAATTAATAAATTCAATTTACAAGAAGCAAAACCATGTAGTACACCCATGGAAACAAATTACACTCACCTTAAAGATGATGACAATATTTTACCAAACAACACACAGTACAGACAAGCCATAGGTGCACTCTTATATCTTGCCACAGTGAGCAGACCAGACATTTGTGCAGCTGTCAACATCTTAAGCAGAAGGAACGAAAAGCCAAGAATGAAAGATTGGAACAGTGTAAAGCGGGTCATGAGGTATCTCAAGACAACAAAAACCTTTAATCTAGTTATAGATGGAAATTCAAAACCAACGCTAGAAGTCTACGCGGACGCTGATTGGGGTGGAGACACAGAATCAAGAAAATCGACAAGTGGTAATGTATATTTGCTAGGTAAAAATCCCATACTTTGGTCAACTAAAAAACAATCCTGCATAGCTTTATCTTCTGCCGAAGCTGAGTACATCTCAGCAGCTAATGCAGCTAATCAAGTCAAATGGCTGGTGAATTTACTTGAAGAACTGAATATCTCACAAACATATCCTATAGAACTCTTCGAGGATAATCAGTCGGCTATCAAAATGATAGAGCTTGAAAAACATTCAAGTAAAACAAAGCACATAGAACTTAGATATCATCTCATAAAACAACTGAAACAAGATGGCATAATAAAACTCGTATATTGCCCAACCAAAATCATGATAGCTGACTTATTCACAAAACCCCTGCCAAAACCTCTTTTTGAAATTCACAGGAAGAACTTGCATCTGAGTGACAACACAACTTCAGAAATTAAGGAGGAGTTGATAGAAACATTGCGCAATTCGTAAATAATTTCCTCCGTTGTGCAACAAGTGACAGTTATCATGGCATCATAAATAAAGTTAAGTGCTCGTTAGAGTGACCTTGGAAGCAGTGATTACGAGCGAACAATTACAGGTTTACAAAAACTGTCAAAACTTTCTAAATGACTCTTTTTTTATTAATAATTGTTTCTATATTATGATTTATGTATGTATCGATTTAAATTCATTCTGTTCTCTGTTTTGTAGCTTGCTGAGAGCACTACCCTTTTGCTGTGTTTGTTTTTCTCGCGTGGTAAAAATTAAAAGTAGAAAATGAAGAAGTGTGTATACAATAATTTGTGTGTGTGTTTTACACTTACCATATAATAATATTATACGTCTTTATTAAGATGAATTAGTGCAGTGTATAGATCAAAATGTGAATATGCCCGGTTCCCTTCTCCTATGGTGAGTTTAATTCTTGGATACTTCAATGAAGAAGAATTTATCGGGTGAGTACCTTTTACTCTCCTATTTAATTCTGATTAATGATAAGAAATAAAGAAAAACTATTGTATTGAGGTTATAATGACAACTCACGCCATTAATAAGACAAACGTCTTTCAGGAAATTCTGTACACAACCATACAATATGAGATATTCAAATAGAGAGAGAGTAGACATTACATTCTTTAGCACAGGTGCTATCAGATCCTGACATATATATATATATATATATATATATATACAGTAAAACCTCTAAATAACGGACACCTCGGGAACTCAGAAATTGTCCTCTATACGGAGGTGTCCGCTATTGGGAAAATCTCCGAAATTAAAAAATTGCTAAGAAATGCTTAATGTTTCATTAATTGACTTTTATATGTCATAAAATTTCTACTATATCATTAATTAGAAATTAAAATTAGTTTTTAAGCAATAAAACTGAAATAAAATTTCGCACTCCTTTATTCACTGTTCATCACATT
The DNA here is from genome assembly GCA_964019185.1 of Maratus speculifer. NCBI lineage: Eukaryota > Metazoa > Arthropoda > Arachnida > Araneae > Salticidae > Maratus > Maratus speculifer. The sequence continues at coordinate 99,482,626 of OZ025298.1, forward strand.
CTTGTGAAAAAAATCTGTTACAAAAGTTTAGTTTTGCTTGCAATTACATGTAATTTGTTTTTCAATCTGACGTTATTGGACATTATTGAGTTTTGGGCAGGGGAGAGGGAATTGCGCTTTTAACTATTAGAAGCATAAAATCTCAAAATCTTCCGGGGGGATATTTTAGTGCTCTAGAAGATGTTCCTCCTGAGAAACCTCTTGAATTCAACACTTATGGGTAGAGGGATTTTCTCAGCATCCCCTCAACATTTATCTGTGATTACAAAATTGACATATTGCCCTGATAAGTTTAGAGGCCTTTTTACTTTTTTTTCATTTTTTCTTGTTAAAAAAAACTTTTTCATCCCTTATTTCCGAAAATAGTGTCCGCTATTAGGAATGTCCGTTATTCAGAGGTTAAACCTACAGAAATTTAGGTTTTGGGAGTGGGGATTGGAAAACTGTCCGTTAAATAGAGGTGTCCGCTATTCGGGAGTGTCCGTTACAGAGGTTTTAGTGTATATATATATACATATATATTGTCATCGTGGCAACACAAATATTCAAAAAATGAAGAAATCACAAGGATTCAGATATGTCTTTCCCAAATGGTTAGAAAATTCAGTTACTGAAAAGTACTTTTTACTAATGGAGCTGCACAATTGCATTTTTTGAGTAGAAAATCGGAGAAACTATGATAGATATGCCATAGGTGACACGCTACAGATTATTTTGACAAGTCATAGATTAAGGTTCTAAAATCAAAATAGTGAAATTATACATAATGTAATAATTTAGACTAGCTAAATTTGTCTGAATTCCAGTGATTCAATGATGTAATATTACAGCAGAAATGTAATTTAATGCATTTCAATATAGTTCAATATTAGCTCAGATATTTTGCATATTAAGATATAATTAAGAGATTATTCGATGGGAAATACCATGAGATATTATAAACAAATAAATTGGTGAAATTGGCTAAATTGGCAAATGGAAAAATTATGATAATTTGGAATTCAATTCCAACTAAAAGAACAATTTAAAAAAACTATATATCATGGGAAATTTTGAAGTTTTTATCTGCGAGTTATTTTCAAAAATAAATAATATGAAAAACCTAAATACAAACTTCTTGACACATGATTCGAATTAAACTTGCTTTTTCTTAAAAATAAATAAGTACTTAGCTAACATCATTCATTTGGAATCGACAATACAATAACAAAATTTTTTAAAGTCCATTCACAATTTGGAATTCAATTCCAAATTCGAAGAATAATTTAAAAAAGCTACATCAGTGGTCATTTTAAAATTTTTATCAGCGAGTTACTTTCTCAAATAAATAATATGAAAAATCAAAAAGAGGCTTCTTGTCAGAGATTCGAATTAAATTTGCTTTCTCTTAAAAATAAATAAATACGAAGCTAACGTCAATTATTTCGCATCGAAGATACAACAGCAAACCTTTTTAAAGTGCTTTCATAATTATATATTATGTAGTACCTATAGTCATCCTCAGGCCCGCCTGTCTGTCTGTCTACTAGTCTGTCCCCATTTAACAGCGTAAAAATGACCCAACAGAATGGTTTGAAATTTTTACATACATATATAATCATTGCGAAATTTCATCGAGTCATTTCAAATTTTATGAAAACCGAATCAAAATTTAGAAAAATATTAATAAAATTGTTCTTTATTTTATTAAATTCTATCATATTTAATTAATTCGATGATATCCCATGCTAGGTAATGATTCTAGGTTGTCGCGGTGATTACGGCTTATTTAAGATGGTCCTATCATTTCCGTGTGACTCAATTTAATAAATAAAATCTTAATAAATTTTGTATTCCTGAATTTTTGCATAAGAGTGTAACAGCTATTGCACCAAGATCTGAATATTTGTAAAACTAGGTAAAATACGAACGTAACTTATTTGCCACATTTGACGTACAGTATCCGACTTGTTTAAATTACTTTCTAAAGTATAACATACATGTTGTGTATATATTTTTCAATACCAAAAAAAAAAAAAAAAAAAAAAAAAAAAAAAATTCTATTCCTTATTATGTGATGCACTAAATTATTTGTTTCGTCCGCACTTCGCCATCGAGCAAAATACCTTTCTATAAAATTTGAGCACACAGATGAGAAAATATTCCCCATCCCTACGACAGGGGGTTGGTAGCAACCCTTTGAGAGTATAAACCTCTGCACTACTTTCAGTCTATTTTATTTAGTTCAAATTAAAAAACGATCTTTACTGGTATAATTTTCACTACTAGTAACGTTACTAAATTCTAGCATCCAAATATTATACGTGCAATGTTTTGCATGTTATATTGGCATTAATCAGCGGATATATGGATACAGCCTCTCATCTTTTTACTTCCTTTCGGGAACAACAGATTTTGAGCTTATTCTATCGACGATAATTTTCAAGCTATGCTTTTGAGGCTTTCACAAAAGTTGATCTATGCATTTAGTAACACATTATGCGATTATATTGTGATCGCATTCGCACAGTCGCGGTGAAACTTTTATTAGTAAATCTGCTTATTTTTCATACAATTTTTATTATTTTTTAATTCTAATTGCAGGGTATTATGTACAATGTTGTTTGTCATATTTTGTGAAAAGAACGTTTATTATAATAAACCACTTAATCATAATCTATCGTTAAAGCATTTTTGCTACATTCGTTTAGACAAGGTTATCCAAAAGATACTCGTTCCTTTTTCAATTTGTTGATGGCGCCCAATGGGGGTTCGGAAAAAAAATGAGAAATAGGATCAACCCGAACCCTAAAGAATATCCTGCCGTGTTCTAAACCGACTCGATCCCCAGAAGTGGCAAATCAATTGAAATTGCAACGAGAAAAAATAACCCCACCGGGTTCGGGTAAAATTGAATTACTAGCCCGATTCCAGATGCGGAAGGATATACAAAGACTGTTAGAGAAATTGAAATTAGAAACAATTTCTAATCTATTATATAAGAAACTACTGTCTATCTAATCTACTATCTAATTTTTTAATCTAAAAAACAATTTTCTAATCTACTTATTTTTAATCTACAATTTTTTAATTTTTCAACTAATTTGAAAAATATAAAAGATTAAAATACCTTAACCACAATTCGCTGTAGTACCAATATTTATACACTTAAAAAAAATTGAATTCAATATTTTAATTTTTAGTAGCGTGAGGACTGGTAGCATCCAATTTATTGAAAAGGGATTCATGCAATATTTTTAAAACTATCGTATTCCAGACAAATGAACAAATATCACGTAACGCCACCTGCACTCTAAAAAAGCACAAAAATGTTCGATCCGGTATACCAAACATTTTTACAACAATGACATTCGTGTTCGGCATATAACATGGGGATAGGGAAAGGTGTCGTTATTTCACATTTTAATGCTAATTAGTTTAAAAGTAAATAGCATTGCTGATCTGCCTTTGTAACAAGTTTTTTTTTTTATCATATTTTATAATAAACGTATTTTTTCGCAGTTTTCAGTTTGGTCAATTTTTTTCCCTGTTCAAGTATACAAAATTTTATTAAAAATATACAAGTTACTTCTGGGGCAGTGATCATTGAAAATAACGTCTTACTGTTTATATTATTGCCGCAAAATAAAAATGATGATAATAATAATAATAAAATCTTCAATGAAGTAATCCATAAATTGAATAAATATTTGAAAATAAAAATCAATTCATTAACATTTGAAAATAAAAATCAATTCATTAATATTTTAAAATAAAAGTCAATTCATTAATATTTGAAAAATTTTATAACTCTCAAATAAATTTCTTTACGAAAAATTTGCGGCATAGGAAAAAGTATGAATATTTCTTACTAAATGTGAATCAATTTAAAGCTAAATATTGGGTCGTTGGAAAAGTTATGTCCGTTTGGCAAAATTAATTCTACCGGAAAATTCTATCATTTAATTATTAGATATTGTTTCTTATAACTAATGTTTTTTTTTAATTAATGGGCATAATTTTCCGGTATGAATTTATTTTCCCAAACGAACTCGAGTTTCTGAACGATCCAATAACATGGCCTCTTGGGCGCCGAACTCAATTATAAAAAAATCACTGCATTATTATTGTTATTTATTTATTTTTTATTAGTTTTTAAACATTTAGTAGAAATTTTAAGTGAATGAATTTATTTTTTAAGAAGGGGAAAAGAAAAAAAATCAAACGTTATTTAAATATTTTATTAATTATTGATAATTCTTTACTGTCCAATTTATTTGAAAATGATTACTTATCAACCCCCCCCCCTTAAAAAAAAGAAAAAAGAAAATAAAAAAAGAAAAAAAAGTTTTTAATAGCTGCGTTATTGTTCATTACCACCACTTAAAACCTTAAATGCGAAAAAAGTAGCATTTATCATCAACAAAATATTCCTTTACACACTGAAAAAATTAACATGAAAAAAAAAAAAAAAGAAAAAAGAAAACAACAACAACAAATAAAAAAAAGAAAGAAAAGAACACAGGGAAGAAAAACTGTGTAAAATCAGGTTTTTTTCCACCACAAACTCCCAGGCCGTCTATTAGAGCAGCTACTTCGTGCTGTATATTCATTTGTCACTTGTCCCGTTGATGACTGCCCCATGCGGGCCGCGGTCTAAATGACCCTTTAACGCAGCCCTAAACGTGGGAAATATGACTATCTTCCAATATTCGGCGCCAAGAAACGATTCTGGTAAGAAACCGACTGAGCATTACAGCCGAATTTTCGGCTATCTTTGTAACCACTGTTTTCAAGTTGCAGCGTTTAGTGTCTATTAGCGGAAATATGCACATTAGTCGGAAATGACAGGGTCGTGATTTTTCTATGTAATCTTATTCTTGGATTCAATCGGTGCTACCTGTTTTCTAAACATTAGAGAGGGATAAAAATACGTTAAAAGCAAGTAGCTATCCGCCTATAAAACGCCCTGTATATAAAAGATAGCATTTATTACAAAAAATCGGAAAAAGGATTGATAGTCTATTAAAATCTGGCGTGTTTCTGAATCACTGCTGTGCATAAGCGAACTCACTCACGCCAGCTGAAACTCGCGAGTTTGACTCATTTTATGTGAGATTTGACTTTTTGAAATACTTTGATTAAACACACGCTCGCTTTTCAGCGAATCTCACAAAAATCACGAGATTGGGTTAAGATTATATGGCTCATTCCATGATAACTTACGTTACATTTAGAACAATTTACTGCAATAACTTTAGTAATATAACACTAAAAAATATTAAAATGTAAAATTAACGTGATTTGTCAATGAATCCTATCTAAGGATCAATTTGGATGAAAATTACCTAAAAAATTATAATGAAAATTATATGATAACTTACTTTTTTTCAATAATGGCAGTTACCATAGTAAATATAACTACCAAAATTTAAGAAATAAGATTAAAATTAGGTAATTTTCATCTAAATTGGGCTTTGAATAAGTTTAATTAACACACCATGTCAAATTTACATTTTGAATAATTTTTTTGTATCTGTTATACTACTAAAATTTCTGAAAATAATGTAACGTACACTCTTAAAACGAAAGAGTGGATTTGGCTTCTCAGGAAAGAGCTGTTATCTATTGAATCGCAAATGAGTTGTTTTTTAAATGCTTTACCCATATTGATTTCGATTGCTTATTTAAATAACTCATAATGATTTAAATTGTTTAGAAACAACTCCTCACTTGAGTTGTTTTAACTCTTTATGAGAAGCTGCGTTTCAAAACGTGAGATGAGCGAATTTCGGCTCAATTTGAGTTAGTTTTTGGCTGACATTTTAAGAGAGTAAGTTACCATGGAATGACCCATAAGCACATTAGACGACAATGACAGAATCATGATTTTTCTATAAAATCTTATTCTTGAATCCAGATTAATGGATGGATCTACCTATATTCTAAACATGATAGGGGTAAAAATACGTTAAAAATATGTATACTGCCTATAAAATACCCTATACCATAAGATGTCAGTTATAACAAAATAGGAAAAGGATTGATAATCTGTTAAAATTTGTTGTATATCTGATTTGGTTTTGTGCATAAGTGAATACTGGATTGAAACTCCTGAGGTTAATTGCTTTCCTGTGAGTTTTGAGTTTAATTTAATTCACCAGAGTTTCCCCCAGAGAATTTCAAAGGGGCACCCCGCCCTTCCTGCCCTTTTTTAAAAATAGCGCCCCTCTTGCCGCTCATTAAAAAATAAAATAGAAAAATCAGGCATAAAAAGTTTCGCGAGTTTCAACAAATGGTCGCCGAAAATTTTTGTTAATCGTTCGCGGGAAAAAAAAAAAAAAAAACGCGAATTTATCAAAGAATTGTAGAAAAAGCGCATTTCGTTAAAGAATTGTGGGGAAAAGCTTACGAATCGCGGAAAAAACGGTAATTTTGACAAAGGATCGCTGAAAAAAAGCGTTAATTTCATCAAAATGTCGCAGACAAAAACATGAATATTGCCAAAGTACCGAGGAAAAATGCGGATTTACTCAGAGTCACAGAAGCGATGCAAATAAAGAATCGGAAAGAAACTTCGAATTTCGTCAAGGAGCCATCGAAAGAACCAAATTTTGTTAGAGTATCACTTGAAAAATACTAATTTTATCAATTGACCACGGAAAACACTCGAATTTTGTTAAATGACCGCCGACAAAAAGCGAATTTCGTCAAATGACCACAAAAAAAAATGCGATTTTTGAAACAGATGTGATATACGCACCACATTGGCGCGATTTTTTCTCATAGCGATTTGGCGAAAACTTCGTTTATAAGTACATATTACATAAATATTTTTTAATAATTTTCTACTATTTTGAAAAGGAAATAATAATAAATAAAATAAGGTTAATTAATAAATGTAGAACAAAAGAATTAATATTACTTTAAAAAAGAAAATAAAAGTAAATAAACAGTTTATTAATAAATAAACAATAATAGCCGGGTTACCATGTGAAGCATAAAATCGCCATTTTGTTGCACGCGCACATTGTGGTGCGTATATGATATTTGTGCCCGACTTTTTTCAATGGACCGCAGAAAAAACGCGAATTTTATACAAGAACAACCAGCAGACAAAAAGCACAAATTTCTTGAAAATGCAAGAGAAGGAAAAATGCAGTTTTTTGGTTTTTTGGTTTTTTTTTTTTTTTTTTTTTTGGTCGAAATGCACGGTTTTTTTTTGGGGGGGGGGTATCGTAATCCCTGGACGAAATGTGCATCTTTTCACAATTCTCTGATTAAATTTAATTTTTTCCCGTTTTCACGAAATTGACGATTTTTTTTTCAATAACTAGGGGGGCCCCGCCCCCCTGCTCGCTATGCTCGCCAACCCCCCGCGTAATCGCTTCGCGATTCCAAATTATGGGCTACCCCTGCTTGCTGCGCTCGCCAATACCCCATGGTATGAATAAGCAGTTGCAGACCTTTCAAATGATGTGTCACACGACTGGTGTTGTAAAGAAATTAAAAATGTGCCCCCCTGGGGGGCAGAGTGGGAGGCGACACAAAAGACATCCATAATATGAATAAGCAGCTGCAGACCTCTCAAATGATGTCACACGACTGGTGTTGTAAAAAAATTAAAAATGTGCCCCCCTGGGGGGCAGAGTGGGGGTGACACACAAGACATCCATAAAATGAATAAACAGTTGCAGACATTTCAAATGATGTGTCACACAATTGGTGTTGTAAAGAAATTACAAACTGCGCCCCCTCTGAGGGCAGACGGGGGGGGGGGGGTTACACACAAGATATCCATAATATGAATAAGCAGTTGCAGACCTCTCAAATGATGTGTCACACAATTGGTGTTGTAAAGAAATTAAAAATGTGCCCCCCTGGGGGACAGAGTGGGGGATGACACACAACACATCCATAATATGAATAAGCAGTTGCAGACCTTTCAAATGATGTGTCACACAACTGGTGTTGTGAATAAATTAAAAATGTGACCCCCCCTGGGGAGAGCAGAGTGTGGGGGTGACACACAAGACATCCATAATATGAATAAGCAGTTGCAGACCTTTCAAATCTTGTGTAACACGACTGGTGTTGTAAAGAAATTAAAAATGTGTCCCCCCTGGGGAGCAGAATGGGGGATAACACACAAGACATCCATTATATGAATCAGCAATTGCAAACCTCTCAAATGATGTATCAAACGACTGGTGTTGTAAAGAAATTAAAAATTTGGCGAAATATTACAGTTATCGCCAAGTTGGCGTCACTTTGGACAACTAATTTTTGTCGCCAAATTTGGCGATATATTGCCAAGTTGGCGACAAACTTGGCGATTGTTGGCGATGGTAACCTTTCCTCTCTTTATGGTAACCCATATGGCGATGCATAGACGGAGCCCTTTCCTGATTGGTCTATTCGACTCATGGAAGGAGTGGACAACCCGGATTCGTTAGTTCCGGAAATCTTCCACATCAGCATCATTCCAGGAGTCATTCCTTTTAAGGCTAGTTTTTTTTTACTATAGAAGGATTTACAAAAATGCTCTTTGTTTTCGATCATTTGTCAAAATTTGCGACAGATTTTATCTCCGAATTTTCGGAGTTATGACCGACTTTTTTTAATTTTCGGAAATGACTGCCTTAATTTTTCTCAATTTTGGGGAAAATCTGATAGAATCACAAAAGTGATTCTATCTATCTAAAACGATAAGTAGAAAAAGTATAGTATCTAAAACAATTATTCTACTCTATAACGATAAGTAGTTTTATTTTTAAAACATTTTCTTATGTACACTTTATTTTATTTTTCTTGTGCTATTTCAAACAATTAAAATGATAAAATTTATCTTTAAAATATCTCATTCCTTGTACTTTATTTTTTATTTTTTACAAGTATGTGCAATTCCAAACAATTAAAACGATGAAGTTTAACTTTAAAGTATTTCTTTACACATACATTATTTTTATTTTCTTTATAATTCAAAATTTCAAACCATTAAAATTATTATTATATATTTTACAATTATGTATAATTTCAAACAATTAAAATATTAAAGTTTACCTTTAAATTTTTATTTATTTATTTATTTTTGCATATACTTTTTTTTTCTTTATAATTATTTAAAATTTCAAACCATTAAAAAAAAATAAAGTTCATTGTTAAAACATTTCCTTACTTCATTATTATTATTATTATTAATTATTGTTATTGTTATTATTTTACAATTATCTATAATTTCAAACAATAAAAATGATAAAGTTTCTCTTTAGTACATTTCATTACTCTTATGTTATTTTTTTTTCTTTTTTACAATTATCTGCAATTTTAAACAATTAAAACGATAAAAATTTATCGTTAAAACATTTTCTTACTTTATTATTATTATTATTATTATTATTATTATTATTATTATTATTATTATTATTATTATTATTCTACAATTATGTACAATTACAAACAATTAAAACAATAGAAATTCTACTAGAAATCGGCGACATATTTTCTCCAAAAAAAATATCCAACATTTGTGCAACATCCGTGCACGAAATATAACTTATCCAATTCCTTGGCATCGAGCGGCCTATAATAAAACCCCAAATTACAACACCACACCGCCACTTATATATGCTTAAGGCACTCTTCTCCCGGTACGGCGCCCGTTGCTTTGTGGACTACGGTACTTGAAACAATTCAATCATTTTCTGAAGTATGCCGTACCCACAACAATCGTGACCTGTCTAGCAGCGGAAAATTACCTGGCGGGCGCCGGGACCAGGTTATGTACCACTAAAAGGCTCTCGGACTGCGGTCCTTTGGGTTACCCGTAAGTGCGCATCGTCGTTCCCGTAATTGTTCCGCAAACCTTCCGGGCTAGATTTGGGTCCAAATTTTGGACAATGAGCACAACTTGATAAAATGGGAGATAGAAGAGTATCGTAAAAAAAAATAAATAAATAATAAATTGAAAAGATGAAATTTTGAGGCTCTGTGCAAATCACATTTTCAAATGCTGTGAGGATACTTCTTTTTTAATTTCTTCTATCTTTACAAGAAAAAAATATTGGATGCATGAAAATTTTCGAAATCCGGTTTTTGATGGATTTACACATTATGCTTTTACAAAATGTCTCTCTGTACGTCTGTCTGTTTGTCAGTCTGTCAGTCCGTCTGTATGTGACAAAAATTTTGTGGGCGCTCAAGCTCAAGAACTAACGCAAAGAATTTCACAAAAGTTGAACACAACTTAGTAAAATAAAAGATAGAGAAGTATAGGGGAAAAGTACGATTTAAGGCTATGTGCAGATCACATTTTGAAATAGTGCGAGCGTCTTCAAAAGTGTGGAAGCAAAGCACACAAAATCAACAAGATAAATCCTCCCAATGAGTTTCAGGGCCCACCTCTCTTGCAGTGTGATAGAAATTGCCCACATCAAAGAAGTCGAAAACAAGTGGGTAAGTGTGATCGCAGATCATACAGAGGGTTTCGTTTAATATTTCTTTCATAACAACTTATCCTTTAACTAATAAATCTAAATTATAAATCTATAATTATTAAATTCTTATATAAATGACAGCATCAATTAATTTCATTTTAAAATAATTATAACAGGAAGTTATTTATTTTAATCAAATTAAAAATGTTCAAATGAAATTATTTAAATAAGTTCTAAAATTTTCAATGTTTCGAAAATCCGAAAAAAAAACTAGCAAAGATAGAACTAAAACTTAAAATTTTTAAAAGCGAGAAAAGCGCGAAAAAGCGATTAAATTTAAAATGCTAAATCAGTAATAAATCGCAAAAGTTTTTAAAATAGAAAGAAAATTAAATTCCAAAAAATATTATGAATGTCAGATAAACGAAATTTTAACAATTTTGAAATACGAAATTTCTTCTTATCAAATCCATCTTAATATGAAAATTTTAAATTCCAGAATCGGATTCCAAACTGGAACCTTCTGTTTATTAACGAGATGCTTTACCTCAAAGTTATGATGCCCATAGAAAAAAACGTTGAAATTAAGGTTCTCTTACAAAATTCAAATCGCAAAAATGAACGGATGGCAAGGAAGAAATTAATTTAAATAAAATAATAGACCTTTTCAATTTTTTAAAATTTGTCATGTGGCAGAATGTTGTATGATTTCCGCAATAGCTATATCTCAAGAAATACTGCATGAATTTTCATCATTATTCAGATTCAGTTAGTCCTTGATATAAATAGGTCCTGTTTAGTTTTTGATGTAAATCACATGCAGAATGCTTTATAATTTCCGCAATAGCTGTATTTCAAGAACACATGCATGAATTTTCGTCATTATTCAGATTCAGTTAGTCCTTGATATAAATTGGTCCTGATTAGTTTTTGAAGTAAATCATATGCAGAATTTTTTATGATTTCCACAATAGCTGTATCACAAGAACTAATACATGAATTTTCATCATTATTCAGATTCAGATAGACTTTGATGTTAATTGGTCCTGATTATTTTTTGTAAATCACATGCAGAATGTTTTATGATTTCCGCAATAACTGTATCTCAAGAACTAATGCATGGATTTTCATCATTATTCGGATTCAGTCAGTCTCTGATATAAATTGAACCTGATTAGTTTTTGGAATAAATTACATGCAGTGTGCTTTATGATTTCCGCAATAGCTGTATTTCAAGAACTAATGCATAATTTTCATCATTATTCCGATTCAGTTAGTCTCATATATAAATTGGTCCTGATTAGTTTTAAGTAAAGCATATGCAGAATTTTTTAGGATTTCAGCAATAGCTGTATATCTCAAGAACTAATGCATGAATTTTCATTATTATTCAAATTCATTAAGTCCCTTATATAAATCGGTCCTGATTATTTTTTTTGGAATAAATCACATGCAGAATGTAGATAAAGAATAAACATCATTATTCAGATTCAGTTAATCCTTGATATTATTTGGTCTTGATTATTTTTGGAGTAGATCACATGCAGAATGTTTCATGATTTCCCCAATAGCTATATCTCAAGAACTAATGTATGAATATTCATCATTATTTGGATTTATTTATTTCCTGATATAAATTGATCCTGATTAGTTTTCGGAGTAAATCACATGTAGAATGTTTTATGATTTCCGCAAGAGCTGATGTATGAATTTTAATCATTATTCAGATTCATTTAGTCCCTGATAAAAATCGGTCAGTATTATTTTTTGTAAATCACATGCAGAATGTTTTATGTTTTCCGCAATAGCTATATCTCAAGAACTAACGCATGAACGTTCGTCATTATTCATATTCAGTTAATCCTTGATATAAATTGATCCTGATTAATTTTTAAAGTAAATCATATGCAGAATTTTTTACGATTTCCACAATCGCTGTATCTCAAGAATTAATGCATGAATTTTCATCATTATTCAGATTCAGTTAGTCTTTGATATTAATCGTTCCTGATTATTTTTTGTAAATCACATGAATGTTTTATGATTTCCACAATAGCAGTATCTCGAGAACAAATGCATGAATTTTTATGATTATTCAGATTCAGTTAGTCCCCGATATAAATTGGTTCTGATTAGTTTTTGGAATAAATATCATGCACAATGTTTTATGATTTTCGCAATCGCTGTATCTCAAGAACTAATGCATGAATTTTCATCATTATTCAGATTCAGTTAGCCCCTGATATAAATTGGTCTTGATTAGTTTTCAGAGAAAATCATATGCAGAATGATTTACACTTTCCTCAATAGCTGTATCTCAAGAACTAATGCATGCATTTTAATCAATATTCTGATTCAGTTTGTCCTTGGTATAAATTAGTCCTCATTAGTTTTTTGAGTAAATCACATGCATATTTTTTATGATTTCCGCAATAGTTGTATCTCAAGAACTAATGCATGAATTTTCATATTTTTTCAGATTAATTTAGTCCCTGATATAAATTGGTCCTGATTAGTTTTTGGAGTAAATCACATGCAGAATGTTTTATGATTTCCGCAATAGCAGGAACTAATGCTCTAGAACTAATGCATGGATTTTCATCATTATTCAGATTCAGTTAGTCCCTGATATAAATTGACCCTGATTAGTTTTTGGAGTAAACCACATGCAGAAATTTTTACGATTTCCGCAATAGCTGTATCTTAAGAACTAATGCATGAATTTTTAAATGTCAGACTCTTTATCAGTGAAGAATCGCATTATCCTATTCTATTACTTTTTCAATATTTTTTTTTTCTACAACAATATTTGCACAAAATATTTCATCTGCAATAAAAAATTTGAAATTTTAGGAAATTTCGAAAATTGAAAAAAAAATCTGCATAAAAAATAAAGGAAATTACTGATCAATGTTTTCCCACTTCAACACAAGGGCTAAAGTCTCACAACTCAGACCATTCAGTTATACAATAGTCTAGTAAGTAAGGGTCTCTTATCAGGTAGCTCATAGAATTGGTAAAACAAAGAGAATTTAATTCGTGAAAAAATATTTTTTATAAGAAAAAATTCGCTTATGACCAAGTTCATTCTTCGCGAATGTTGAAGTTCTCCGCATTTTTTATTTCGCGAATAATCAAAAATCGCTATTTTTAGTTTTTTTATACATCTCGTAGGCTAATCGAGATATCCAACTTCTTGCAAAGAGCCATGATTTTATCTAAATTGAAATGTCTAAAACGTAGTGTTCAATTTTCAAACATTTTAATCCTTCGTACGCCGGTGCCTCTTACACAAATTTTATTCGATTAGCACCACTTTTTTAAAAAGAACTTTCCTTGAAGCAGACAATTTCAAAAATTCTCTGATTAAATAAGGAATATTTTATTTTCCTTTATTATTGGGGCCAAAAACAAATTTTGGAAGGAAAGATGATGTCTCCGCAGCGGAGACAACGGAATGCCAAAGATTAAAAGTCGTTTTTTTTTTTTTTTTTTTTTTTTTTTTTACAGACTTTAAACTCCTGAATCGCAGTCATTTTTCTCCCATGTTTGACCATTCTGAATCCTAGAAAAATATTTGGCGATGGTCCTGCCTCCTACAGTCTGATTTTAGGGGCGGTATGTAATTTTCGTAAAGTTGATAATTTAAATCTTTGAAAAACACATTTAGCTAAATTAAGGTGCTGAATTAGCACCCCAATTTCCCCCTTTTATACTTAACAATCAATCTCAAAATCTAATCAGAGTTTGAAGTGTGCCTTGTGGGAATAAACCGATATGCCAAATTCGAAGTAAATCGGGTAATTCTGCATGAAACACCCATTTTTCTAAATTAAGGAAGGGGGTAGTCCCCGTCTATCCTATATACTTATCCAATGAACCCCCAAAACTAATTAGAAAAGCGACTTGTGGGGATTTACCCATACACAAAATTTGAAACAAATCTGATATTCCTATCAAGATTTATATATAATTATATAGATACGTACATAAATACGTACATGCATCAAAACCTCGAGCTCTTTAGCTCTCAGACTTCGATAACCTGTGAGCTAAAAACAGAAAAAGTAGTTCGATTGTGTAGTTTCTTATTAAGCGCACCTGTAATTTTCGTGCGTTTGCAAACAAAAATAAATTTGTAAAAATATGTCAGAAAGTAGCCATAGTTTTTATTCGTGAACAATCTTAACCCATATTAGAACGTTGTCTTACACTGGATAGCATATACTTCTATCTCATACATTTTTTTTCTCTATTATTTCGGCATTACATTTCTATCTCATACTCAGAATATTTATTTTTTGCTGCTATTTCAGCATTACACTTCTATATAGTTCATATTTATAAAATATCTGGGTTTTTGTTTGTTTTCTACTATTTTATAGCTACACTTCTAGCTCATACTCATATTTTTTTTTTTTTTTTTTTACTTTCTTCTATCTTCAATAGAAGAAAGTATTGTAATCGAAATTTTTTCAACTTCCGGTTTTCGACGGTTTTACACGTTTTAGAGGTCAGAGATTCCAAAAAACATGTTTTTGCAAAATGTCTGTCTGTCCGTGTGTCTCTGTGTCTGTGTGTCTGTCTGTATGTCGCCATTCTACCATCAAAAAGTGTATGAAGTTATGCATAGAATTGAACCAAACTTTTTGTGAATGTTTTTGGCTGTGGCAAGCAGGTCCTCTTTCAGTTTTGAAATATTCCGCCGGAAGGGGGCGCTGCAATCGCGACTTTTGTGCCATTTTCAATATTGTACCGACCAAAAGTACATGAAGTTATGCGTCGAATTGAACCAAATTTTTTGTGTATGTGTATGACTATGGCTAGTTGATCCTCCCTGAATTTGAAAAAAAATCCGCCGGAAGGGGGCGCTGCAATCGCCATTTTTGTGCCATTTTCAATATTGTACCGACCAAAAGTATATGAAGTTATGCATCGAATTGAACCAAATTTTTTGTGTATGTGTATGTGTATGACTATGGCTAGTTGGTCCTCCCTGAATTTGGAAAATATCCGCCGGAAGGGGGCGCCGCACTCGCGATTTTTGTGCCATTTTCAATATTGTACCGACCAAAAGTATATAAAATTATGCATCGAATTGAACCAAATTTTTTTTGTATCTGTATGACTATGGCTAGTTGGTCCTCCCTGAATTTGAAAAAAAATCCGTCGGAAAGGGGCGCTGCAATCGCGATTTTTATGCCATTTTCAATATTGTACCGACCAAAAGTACATGAAGTTATGCATCGAATTGAATGAAATTTTTTGTGTAAGTGTATGGCTATGGCTAGTTGGATCGCCCTGAATCTGCAAAAAATCCGCCGGAAGGGGGCGCTGCAATACCGAATTTTATGCCATTTTCAATATTGCACCCACATAAAAGTGTATGAAGTTAGTTCTAGAACTGAACTAAACATTTTGTGTATGATTATCTTTTGGTAAGGCAAGTAGGTCTCCCGAATTTGAAAAAAAAAGTCTGCTTATCATTCTATTGTCCATCGGCTCGTGCAGAGACGGAAATTCGTTTTTACTCCGATTAATTGATTGACGCAGAAATTTAAGATGAAAATCAAAGTTGGTAAGGTATTGAATTAAAGTTATTAAAGCATTAAAATGAGTAACTACTTTTTTTTTTAAATACTAAAATGTATGTATGAGATAGAAGAAAGTTTTGGGATTGGCACATCCAACTAGTTTCCTGCTATTTTAGCATTACACTTTTAACTCATACTCTTTTTTTTTTTTTTTTTTTTTTTTTTTTTTTTTTTTTTTTTTTTTGTTATTTTGTTATTTTAGCATTACATTACTATGAAAGAATCATTAATTATACCGGATTAAATTTTTTATTTTTAAAAATTTATTTATTATTAGTTTTTAAAATGAGCCAGTTTTGAGAAAATGAAAGACAGCATCGTTGTCAACTATATAATAGTTAAAAAAAAAAAAAAAAGCAACAACTATCTGCAAAATAAATTATGTTGGACTCCGTTTGAACTGTTTCTTCCCATTTCATTTAAAAGAAGATAATGTGCGAAAAAACAGTAATAATAATAATAATGTCATAGTAAAGGATTTGGTCAGTTTCTTCATGTGTATAGGGTGTTTCAAAACTATATGTCAGAAATGTAAAGGCAAATAGAGGTGTCCTAAATAATCAGATTTCATATAGGAATGTGGGTATGTAAATACAATGTTGACGCAGTAGAGGATGCTGTTGAATTCTGCAAACGAAAGCGCATTGCTGGCTTGAATTGTCATTCCCCGCACGGATTTCAAGCTACAAGTATTAATACATCAACGCCGAGCTTGCCGACATATTTTTCATATACGGGGTTGCGCAAGGAAATAGAATACCTCTTCAAAGGACGTACATGGAATGATTCCCGGGTCGATCATCGTAACAGTCGATCATCGTAACAGTCGATCATCTTCATCGGCAGTTGCGCACGAGTAAGTCGTTTTATACTTCCAGGCGTGATATGGACACTGGAAAATATCGCGGTATTTTTGCACTCGAAGAAGCATTTCCAAGGCAGGGCCCGGCGAATGGCTCAGAACTTTTCAAACGAAAAAGTATTTAATATTTTTAATATTAATCGATTTATCAATTAATTTTCAGCAGGGAAATCACGCTTGAAATTCTTGAATATTAAGTGAATTTTTACATTGCTAACTAAGCGTAGAACCAACCTATTGAAAAATGTCCAAGCCGGGGATCTATTTAAATATAGCTCAGTGTTGCGTGTTCTGGCGGTTTCAGCTTAGCTAAAATCTGTAATTTTTTAATACTTCAATAAAGGAGGACCGGGAATGGCACCATGCTCTGTAGACTTGGTTTCTTTTTTTTTTTGGGGGGGGGGGGGTGTAGCCCCTCTTAGGCAATTAAATCAAATCAAATATTACGCACAATAGTGGATAGTCTTTCGAAAAGGCTGAAATGTATGCGAGTCATCCACATGCTTTGCCCTATAATAGTCCAAGAGCCGACCGCACAAAACCCTAAATCATCGAACACAAGAAAAATTATTTTTTTTTCATGAAAAAGTAGTCATAGAGAAATCTAATGACCCATGTCATCCGGAACCGAAGTGGTGCATAAGCCAAAAATGAATACCACTAGTGGTTGACTCGTAGACTTAGCATTGTGTTTTCCTGCACCTAGTTTTCCGTGTTTTCATATCATTGATTGCATAGCAAACACAATGCTTAACCTACGAGTCAACCACTAATGATATCAATTTTTGGCTTATGCACCACTTCACTTCCGGCAGACATGGTTCATTAGATGTCTCTATTACTACTCTTCCATAAAATAAAGGATCTTTCCTTGTACTAGACACGACTAAATTTTTTTACATACAATTTCATACTACTTAACACCAAAAATGCTTAGGCCAAATATTACGAATATTTTAACTTTAAAAAAGTGGTATTTATACCATATTTTCAAATATTATACATGCAAAAAAATGAATCAGTTAAGTAGTAAAATGGTCCTATTCTTCGAAAAAAATGAAGCAATTCATTCAGAAGCGTTCAAAATAATACATCTTTTTCATTATTGCTCAGTTGATAAACACTCCGGGCCTAATAATAGGTTACTTTAAAGACCTTTTTAAAAGAAACAACGATCTTCACAATTGCTCACAAACGATCCCAGTAGCTATATGGAAAACACCCGCATGTTTATGGTATCCCACGCTTCTATAGCGCTTGAACGATGTTAAAGCGGTTCGTTTAACCCCTGTTACGCGATATTTCAATAATTGGACGAGATTAATCCGCGTTAAGTTTTTGAGTAGGGCTGTGAATCGTTTATTGTAAAACGAAATTCTAATGCGGGCTCTTCAAAATGCGGTTTTTATCCTTAGAAGTAAATCGTTTCAAAACTATCTTAACATAAGGCATGAGGTAATTAAGGTAAAAAGTTGGTAACGCTATATGAAGACCTCAGAAGTCATAAGGGGTACAAGTGTCAAAAATTTGATTTGGAGTAAAATGAGTTTAAAGATTTGACGTTAAATTTGTTCATCAATAATATTTGACTGAATTGCAATAGGTAACTGCCGCTTGTTTTATTGTGGTCTTTGAACTCTTATTTCAATAACTGTGAAAAAAGAAGAGTAATATTTCCTTAAGATTTATAATTAATCGATATTGATTATTATTCGGCAAAAGTGGTATATCTCTAGCAACGCATTGTTAGAAAGCTGTTTATATTTCTTTATACCTGAAAAGAAAAAAAGCATTTTTCTACACTGTAAAAAATTTTCAGAAACATTTCTGAAAATAACGAAGACCTGTGCTGCACGATACTAACGGAAAGGTTTCTGATTCGAACAGGAAAGTGTTTCGGTTAAAACACGGAACCTTTCTGATCCGTAATGAAAAGTTTCTGAATGTATCCGAAACCTTCCTGAATATATCTGAAAGCTTTTTGTATACATCTGAAACCTTTCTGAATAATCTTAAACCTTTCATTATGGATCGGAAAACTTTCTGAATATATCGGAAATATTTCATTACAGGTCTGAAAAGTTTCTGAATATATCGAAAATACTTCATTACTGATCGGAAAAGTTTCTGAATATATCAGAAGCCTTTCTGAATATATCTGAAAACATAGTAAAGCTTCCATTAAGGATAGGAAAGTTTTCAGATTGTGTAGCCAATCTTTCATTGCGGAACGGAAAGGTTTCGGAATACATATGGAACATTTCATTTGGGATCGAGAATGTTCCTGAATATGTATAAAAGTTTTTATTATATATCAAAAAGATTTCCTGTTTTAGCTAAATGTTTTTTCGGTTGAAATCGACTGTCACTGTAATGCAGATGTGCTCAAATATTTTTCGGCGATGTTTCCGTATATATTCGAAAACATCGCAGAAAAATATTTATACGCATTTTTTAATATTCTGTTTTGCTTTGATAGTGGCACAACTGAAAATTTCACGTTCATCCTTAATTTGAAGTCAGCAATAAAAATATGCATTATTGGACTTATGAAAGACTGAAACAATTGAAAATAGCATACTAACTTTATAATAAAAAATACTGTAACTGCACTGTTAACATCAGATTTAGGGAATCAGAAGAAAAAGAAATTTATATCTGAAAGAAATTTAGCTGTGGCCTGTATTTTCAAAAAGAAAAAAGGTAGTAATATTATTAATAAAAAAAATAATAACTTCGAGAATTGATCCCCCCCCCCTTTTTTCGCAAAAACACACATGAACATTATTTTTTAGAGGTTTTTCTTTATATTTTTGTGTATGCAACATGAATGTATTTTATTACCGACATTGCTGCTAAGTCTTATGCACTGGAGGAAACAAACTAGCCCCCCAAAATTCCTCTAGCAAAACTTATTAAAAATTTGCTGCAGTTCTGTTTTAAGAGGTTGTTTAATACAGCAAAGTACTGAAAGTAAGTCAACCCTTTAGCAGACAGGAAATTCTAATAATCTTAAGAAATTCTTATAATTAGGATTTTTTTTTTTTTTTTTTTTTTTTTACAACTTAAACTTACAACTTTTTATTACTTTTTTTACAACTTAAGCATGAGATACACATGATAAATCTAAACGGCATCTGTAACTTCTTCCCACAAACACTGTCTTCTGGGTTTGCAATGCAAATTCATTATTTAGAAAATTCCATTCAGCAAAGCTTAAAAGTAGAAGTAGATTGTGTAAAAAATCATAAGCTAACTGTACATAAAAATTAAATGAACGCAGAATCATAATCCAGTTAATTTCAATCCAATTTTTCAGGTGAGATAACACAAATTATGAGTCATTTAAATAACTTTTTGTGGTGGTTGGGGGGGGGGGGTCAGATTGAAAAATGATAAATGTAAATATTAAAAACATTCAGAAAAAATCTACTAGGTTATGATATCTGTAATGATTGGAGATCTTTTTTCACTGCAACAACTTTTTCCCTCATCTTCAAATAATTATTAGCAATATGAAATGCTTTTCAAACGCATGTTGTTAGCCACCAATCTTTGATGCATTAATAGTACAATATGGAACTCACAATTTTTTATAGTAAGGAAATGCTGATGATTTTTCTGTTTCTCAAAAAATGTCCCTTAGCCCTAACTTTTATCTTCATGGTTTGATCAAGTCCATTAACGAATTTAAGGCTCTTTTTCCTGCAAACCAAGACATTTGCAAGCTAGTGTTTTCTCTATGAGGTTATTTCTTAATAACTCGTTTCTATTTTTATTCTTTTTCTGTATTGGATAGCTGAGGTTCTTTACATTGGTGCTTTTTTTTTATTTTGGTTGCAGATATCTTTTAGAATGACACTTTTATTTTCAGAACCGGTTTTGAAAGCAAAAGCAACTTTGAGGGACCTCAGGTATCCAATGCCAAAATAATAATAATAAATAAATAAAATACTTAAAAATCTCTAAAGGCAAAACTGTTATTAGAAAATAATCTCTTTCTAAGAGGAGCATTAGTTGAGAGCGTCTCTGCTTGCAGGAACAGAAACCTTAAGGCTTCTTAATTTTTTGTGTTAATTTCAAAATGATCCATACAAAATTATCGCAGTTATCGTGCAGACAAGAAAATGAAGTATATATATTTACATAAAGCATTGCAATATACAGGATTTCTTACATAACTCACCTAAAAACCGTTCCTTCAAAAGCTGGTCAGATTACATAACTCTGTAATACACTTCTTTATGAATATTATGACATACATTTTTGTTATGAATGCATGATAAATATTTTTGTTCTTTAGTATATATTGAAAAAAAGGAACATTTTATTACTATTGTTCTATTTGTGCATTATCTATGCAAATATTGAAATTTAATAAACATATATGCTTACTTTCAATTTTTCTTTGAGTTGCATGCATCATTTCTTTTCTTTTTCCCTTTTAAGACTTTAAACATTAAAAGAATTATACAATAGTTTTTGAGTCAACATTGTTACCTAACCTAGATGACTACATATTGTCTTTTATGACCAGAGTTTCCACTTCAAGTCTCCCTAAAATATTCAGGACCATTTTGCTGTATTTAGTCACTATTTTACATCATAGATTCCCCCCCCCCCCTCCCAATATTTTGATTCAATTTCTTTCTTGAACAAAATGATGGAAAAAGTACAGTACTGGAAAATAAAAACAAAAATCCAGGGCTGATCGAGATATTCCAGAATCCTTGCAAACCCTATTTAGTCTTTCCTTATTTGTGTTTGGTATATGTATTGCGTGTCAATTCAGACATGTATAAAATTGATATCCTTCATAAGATGGCTCCTTGATTACGTTTTGATTTTGGTCACAATTATTTTTTATAAAGTTATTTTCACTTTCAGAACCCGTCAGAAAGTGAAAGTAACTTTATAAAACAATACTTGAGACCAAAAATTGTAAAGGTAAGCAAGGAGTGTTCTTGTGAAGGACATCAACTATACAATGCAAAGAAAATTATTTAAAAATGTCAAAATGAGAAAGATTTATTAGAAAAATGCCACCCTACAGGAATAGCATTAGCTCACAAGTGTCTATGCAGGCAGGGACATGACCCTTAAGACTGATTATTTTAGATTATTTTGCATATCAGTGCATGAAGACTTTCACAAAATATAGCTAATGGGATTCAGAGGTCATATAAAACATTAATATATTTAACTATTTCAGAAAGGCATTTTTTTATATAAACAGTACCTAAAATAATTATTTTACTTATTTTATTTATTTATTTTAACAAGGTATTTATGACAAATTGTTAAGAATTATACTTGTTGAACATTGAATAAAAAATAATTTTTTAACTCAATAATTTGTCCAATTTTGAACTCAGTTATCCCATTATGATGTTTATGAATATAAATTATAAAAGTGATAACACTAAACATATTTAACATTCTACTTCTCTTATTGAAATAACTATTGTCAGCATTACCGATATAATTTTTAACAGCAAAAATACTTTGACACACTAAGCAAATATTTCGAATTATACACATAATTTTTTTAATTAAAATACTTATTATATTAATAAAAAGATGATATCTTATATAACCAGCACATAAAGAACGCAAATTTGTAGAGAAGTGCAGATAATGAAACGACCATGCTATATTATGTCAGTAATTGTTCTTAGTAAAATATGTAATTAAAAATGCTTTAGTTTTCATGGTTTAAATGGCAATATTTGTAACATCAGTAATTCATGTAAGTTTATGCATATGACTAAGTATTAATGTTAATATTATTAAATACATACCAGTTTTATGCATGTAAAAAACCTCTGCTTTCTTTTAAATAGACTGTACACAAAGAAACACATTGTTTCTAGCTCAAAGATAACATATTATTAAAAAAAAAACAGCTATGAGCTATTGATCTCAAATTAGACTCAAATTTAAAAGTATATAAAAGCTAGATACTTATGAATCAACAACAACAACAAAAAAAATTATTCAAAATGATTTATTGAACTAATATTTTATTCAAAAATTAAAAATATCAGTCAGAAAGACTTTAATAAGACTTAAAACTTCGACAAAATATTACAAAAAGTAATTAATTTAGTTGGAAATGTTTCGGGGATTAATTTCAGAATGCAACTTTCATAAAACAAATATGTGGTTGTTGCTCGTTTAGGGTATTCAATATTACACACAAAATACATTCCTACCGCTACAGATACTGCTTCCAAAAATCCATTACATTCGATAATAATACTTTTTTCTGAAACCATATTTACTCCAATATAGTTAAAAATGTTCCCGATAACAAGAAAAGACTGAAATGTTTCACTGTTGATGTTGACTTGTGATGGAATGCACTCCAAAGACAAATTTCTTTGCCTCTTTGGTGCCAGCAATAACTTGTCGATGTAAACCTTTCTTCTTGGAGTAGGCACTAAATCTTTATTTTTCTTGACATCCTCTCTCACCTTATCATATACCTTGATGCAGTGGTGTAGTCCTGGAAAAAAAAGTGGGGGGACGCTCATATTCTCGAATATTAGGCTCTCTATCAGCCATAGGGCTAACATGATTTTGAATTGAAAAAATTAATTTAATTTACATTTAAAAACTAATTAAATTTAAAAATTCAAATTTAATTAAATTTACATTTAAAAATTGCTACATACTTAATTTTCATTAAATAACCTCTATAGTAGGGATGTACAATCTATGACCCGTGGATTAATGTGTGGCCCACGAATTTCGTCAATTTACGACTGAAAAAAATTACAATTTTTTGTGCATAGCACAATCGAAAAATTAAATAAATAAATATGTAAAATTTTGTCAATTTACAGTCGGAAAATATAAAATTTCGTCATTCACTTAAGAATTGCAATAATCAATTCAAATAATGAAGTGCTGATAAATAGCGAATATTGCAGTGAGGCTTGTAAAAATGGCAAATTTCGTTGTTTAGGTATGGAAAAAAAAAAACACAAATTTTTCCCATGGGGCTCGGAAAATATAGCAAATTTCGCCAATCAGATACGGAAAAATCGCGAGTTTTATCGATCAGGCACAGAAAAATCGCGAATTTTATCGATCAGGCACAAAAAAAATGCCAATTTTGATGGTTGCATGAAAAAAAATTGCGCATTCGTTGATTGGGAAAACATAGAATTTCGTCCGTCACTTATGAATTGCAAACTTCATTGATTGAGCACGGTAAAATCGCAAATTTAACTAATCAAGTGTAAAAAAATAGCGATTTTTGCCGATGAGGCTTGTAAAAATCGCAAATTTCGTTCATCAGGTATGGAAAAATCACAAATTTTACCCATGAGGCTCGAAAAAAATAGCAAATTTTGCCAATCAGACACGGAAAAATCGGGAGTTTTATCGATCACGCACAGAAAAATCGCGAGTTTTGTTGATCAGAGACGAAAAAAAAAACCGCGAATTTTGTTGGTCGGATACGAAAAATCGCGCATTTCGTTGATTGGAAAAATATAAAATTTCGTCAGTCACTTAAGAATTGCAAATTTCATAGATCGAGCGCGGTAAAATTGCAAATTTACTCAATCAATTTCAGAAAAACAGCGAATTTTGCCGATGAAGCTTGTAAAAATCGCAAATTTCGTTCATCAGGTATGGAAAAATCACAAATTTTTCCCATGGGGCTCGGTAAAAAATAGCAAATTTCGTCAATCAGACACGGAAAAATCACGAGTTTTATCGATCAGGCACTGAAAAATTGCGAGTTTTGTTGATCAGGCACGGAAAAAAACACGAATTTTGTTGGTCGGATGCGAAAAATCGCGCATTTCGTTGATTGGGAAAATATAAAATTTCGTCAGTCACTTAAGAAATGCAAATTTCATAGATCGAGCACGGTAAAATCGCGAATTTAATTAATCAATTTCAGAAAAATAGCGAATTTTTCCGATGAAGCTTGTAAAAATCGCGAATTTCGTTGATCAAATATGGAAAAATCACAAAATTTTCAAATAGCAAATTTAACCAATGAGACACGGAAAAAACGCGAGTCTTATCGATCAGGTACAGAAAAATCGCGAGTTTTGTCGATCAGGCACGGAAAAAAACGCGAATTTTGTTGGTCTGGTGCGAAAAATAGCGCATTTCATTCACCGGGCAAAAAAAAACCCGTCAGTTTTATTGATGATGCACGAAAAAACTGCAAATTAAATCCATCGGTTGCGGAAAAATCGCATATTTTCACAGTTTATCGCGTAGAAAACGCGAATTATATTGATCGGATACGAAAAAACCGCGAATTTTGTCGATCAGAGACAAAAAAAATCGTAAATTTCGTAGATAAGGTGCTGGTAAAATTACAGATTTTTTTCATGGGGCTTGGAAAAAATAGCAAATTTCGCCAATCAGACATGGAAAAATCGCGAGTTTTATCGATCAGGCACGGAAGAAAACGCGACTTTTGTTGGTCGGATGCGAAAAATCGAGCATTTCGTTGATTGGGAAAATATAAAATTTCACCAGTCATTTAAGAATTGCAAATTTCATAGCTTGAGCACGATAAAATCGGGAATTTAATTAATCAAGTGCAGAAAAATAGCGAATTTTGCCGATGATGCTTGAAAAAAATCGCGAATTTCGTTGATCAAGCATGAAAAAAACACAAATTTTTCAAATAGCAAATTTAGCCAATCAGACATGAAAAATCGCGAGTTTTATCGATCAGGCACAGAAAAATCGCGAGTTTTGTCGATCAGGCACGGAAAAAAACGCGAATTTTGTTGGTCTGGTGCGAAAAATAGCGCATTTCGTTAATCGGCCCCCCCCCCCAAAAAAAAAAGTCAGTTTTATTAATGATGCACATAAAAATTGCAAATTAAATTCCTCGGCTGCGGAAAAATCGCATATTTTCGCGGTTTATCGCGTAGAAAACGTGAATTAAATTGATCGGGTACGAAAAAAGCGCGAATTTTGCCGATTAGAGACAAAAAAAAATTGCAAATTTCGTGGATCAGGTAGTGGAAAATTGCGAATTTTGCGATAATGCGCGAAAAAATTGAAAATTTCCTTAATCGGCCGCGAGACAATCGTGTGTTTTTTCAGTTTATTAACAGAAAAAAATTGAGAATTTCATCTTGCCTCGTAAAAAAAAATCCAGATTTCGTCAAAGTTAGTTAAGAAACGTGAATTCCTTTGATTGAGCGCAGAAAAATGTGTACTTCATCTGTTAAAGGCAGAAAAAGACCAAATTTCGTCCATCGTCCACGAAAGAATCGCGATTTCTATTCATCCGGTTCCAAAAAATCGCAAATTTCGTTAGTCGGACATGGTAATGTCGCGAATTTTGTTGCGCTCGATCACACGCAGAAGAATTACAAATTTTGTTGATCAAGCTTAAGTAAATTCGCAAATTTCGTTTATCGGATGTAGAAAAATCGCAAATTTCAACAATCGGTTTTGTAAAAATCGCGAATTTTGCCGATCAGGTTAGTAAAATTTGCGAATTTCGTCGTTCAGGCGCGGAAAAATAGTAAAATTCGTCGATCTAGCGCGGAAGAATTGCGAATTTTATCGATCATGTGAGGAATAATCTCAAATTTCATCGATCGGCTTAGTAAAGATTGCGAATTTTGTTGATCAGACACAAAAAGATCGTAACTTTTCTCGATCGGCTTCGAAAAAATCGTAAATTTCGTTGATCATTCGAAGAGAAATCGCGAATTTAGTCGATTATTTTCGTCGCAAAATCAGTTATTCTCAAAATGAAGCAAAAAAATGAGGGGCTGTATCCATTTATCCATTGATAATTGTCAATATAGAATACACAATTCGGCACGTACTGTATTTAAATACAATCCCTCTTTTTTTTTTTTTTTTTTTTTTTTTTTTTTTCCTTTTGGCTTTATTTTGGAAACAACTGATTTTGAGCTTATTCTCTAGTTTATCACTTTCAGAATTTTCAAGCTATGTTTTTGAGACTTTCATAAAAGTTGCTCTATACATTTAGCTAACACAATATGCAAATGAAATTTTGATAGCATTCATGCATGCGCAATAAAGAATTATTTAGTAAACGTACTCATTTTTCATACAATTTTTTGTTATCTTTTAATTCTGATTACAGGATATTGTGGACAATGTTGTTTGTCATGTTTTCGGAAAAGAACATTAATTTATATTAAGAGCTCTTTGAATTATAAGCAAAAAACTAAGCAAAAGGAAAATTTGGGACTGTTTTTATAAAAACCTTAATTTTTCTACGAGTATGCTATCCGCATAAAAACGAACACACTTTATTACAATTAGCCACTTTATCATAATCTATAGTTTGAACGCTTTTGCTACATTAGTTTTGACAGGATTATCCAAAAGATATTCATTCTTTTTCAATTTTTTTACTGCCCCCTACGGAGTTTCGCGAATAAATCTCCACGAAAATGTATGACCTATACTATTATGTTTACGCACTTACTTATAGTTTCAGTATAATTTTTCATATATTTTTCTAGATATTTAATAAAATTTCTAAAATCGCAAGTGGCCGGTCACCTTCGGCCATATAGTGTATAACTAATTCAATATTAAACAACATTTTACCTTCATATGTGCAAATAGGATGAACGAGTGTTGAAACACTTATTTTAGTTATAACTTAGTATTCTTGCAAAAGTGTGAAAGGGCTCCAAAACTAAATTAGTTTTTTGAACAGAATTTAATTTGGATTTTCGGAAAAGAAATTCACTTAGTGACCTTGGAATCTTTTCCATTGGAGGCTCTGTTTATAGGAGATCTGACTACCCCCCCCCCCCCTCCTATCAGCCGTCTCAGTCTAGCTACGGTTAGACGACAACACTTGAAAGAAATTGTAAAACTTTCCAGTTTTGGCTGCCTACCTTTTCATTATTATTTTTACTTCAAAATTTGAATTCTGATACAAAATATTTATGGAAAGAAGAAAAAGGCAATTTAGAGAATTTACACTAGTCCAATGCTTGTAGTTTTTCCTGCCTAAAAAAATATTTTTTGAAACTAATCAGGAAATAATTTTCAATGTGAATGGGAGAAGGGAGGAAAATGATTTTTGTTTATTCTTTCACTAAAAAATATCAGGAGTTATTGGTCTGCGTTGATGCTCTTTTACTGATAATGCTCATTTCTGAGGACCCCTACTAATTAACGGTATGTGACAGCTATGATAATTACCCCGATCCCCGAATGTCTTTAAAGAACATATTTATTGACTAATAGAAACAAGTTGGTGTTCATTGTCGGGTGAGAAAAAAATGACCAGGATTTCATAATTGAAACACCTGCGTATTTTTTTAACTAAAGAAGACTTCAGTGTGTCAAGATCTTTTTCGGTGAGCATGGGTAGTCTTTCTGTCAGACGGAAGGAGGATAAAAGTTTTCGATTAGGGAATTCCAGGTAAAACTAATGGATGCCTCTGAAAGAGCTAATGTTAGCGTATCGCGGTATTTCACTAGTGGTAATCAAAATGAACAGCAAGTGACTATCCCTTTCTTCCCTATTTTTTAAAATTTGTTTATTGAGTGCTCTTGCTAAAGAAAACTAATATGGTTTAAAATATCACTTCTTTATTTTATAAAATTGTTTTTTTTCTGTTTTTTATTTTTATTTTAACCATTTAATAAATCAGGAAGATCTGCGTCCCCTCTCGTCCTTAGCGTCCCCCTTGAGAAAAAAAAGTAAGGGGACGCTTGAAATAAAATAAAAAAGTGGGGGGACGCCGTCCCCCAGCATCCCCCCTCGACTACACCACTGCCTTGATGTTCCAACTTTCATGACCTTTCCCAATGTAAGATTTTAGGGAAGGATATTCATATATTAGTAAACTATGATGTCCGGCTGTTTCATATTGGGGAATAATGTATATTCCTTAATTTCGTTTGAAAGATGTCTGAACAATTGACTTTTTGTCAACCACAGCAACTCATCAATCATTGTGATCAATCTATTGAAAAATTCTCTTTTGGAATTAGAAATGTGGCAGGCCAAGGAAGTAGTTTTATGCCTGGAAAGAAAATGTATTTAGTATAATCATTTCTGAAACAGAGATACATTTTATTTTCTGCTGAGACTGATAAACTAAATTATTAAAATAAATGTACATGTATCAATATAAAAATAAAAACCCTAAATGAGTTAAAAGTGGGATACAGCCAGGGTCGGAAAAAAACCAGGTTTTTTTGAAAAAAAAAAAAAAAAAAAAAAAAAAAAAAGGTTTTTTTGGTTTAAACCGGGTTTTTTTAAGAACATCCTTTTTTAGTACATATACATGCATATTTATTAGTAAAAATAGACATTGTTGGATTATATGTAGTATAAATTCATTTTAAAATAATTTAAATTAAATAATTAGAGTGAATTATGTAGAAAATTGAAAAAAAAAATCATATTTTAATTTAAACAGTTATTAGTAAACAGTCTTATGTCCAAACAATAAACTACTCTACACAGTGAAACTTTGAAAAACTTTATAAACAACCTTTTGATTACTTATAATAAACATCTGATGTAGTTTGATGAATGTAAATATTATTTTCCATAATAGAAAAAAAAAAGATACTTCTTGGGGGTTTTGTTTTTTGAGAGACAATTTGAAATCAACCTTTATAGTCATTAGATTTAGCAGAAAACAACAGGGTTGTTATGATTTTGCCCAGCCCAAAAAACCCAGGAAAAAACCCGAGTGGGTTTTTTCAAAATTTCAACTTTAAATTACATATATAATGTATTTATATTACATATATAATATATTGTAATATATTTCTTAATATCAGTACACCACTCAAAGTTTATAACCATCACCCCCCACCCCAAAGAAAAGAAATGTCCTATTTATACCATCACAATTTTTAAAAGAAATAATTGTTAGTTAATCTCTGTAGCACGTGTAAGTAACAAACAAATTTTTTCCCATTAAAAAAAATACTTTGATGTGTAATCCGTTCTACGTTATACAATAGAAACTCATAACAAAATACCATATATGCTTAGAATCCTAATTTAATTATGTAGACATGTAGAATTACTTGGCTTATTCTATTATTTAGTAATAATAAAAAATACTTTATAAATTATTACTAATAATCAATTTATCACAATTTTGATTACTGTCATTGATATATGTCATATAATTGTAATAATCAATTAGCTACTTTAAATTTAGTAATAAGAAATTTTTTTTTTCAAGCATTCTCAACCACCTCCAATAAACCCCCAAAACCTGAAAAAACCCGAAAAACCCTGATAAAACCCCAAAACCCCTGAAAAAACACAGTGGATTGGTTTTTTCCTGAAAAAAACCAGGTATTTAACAACCCTGGATAACAAAGGGGGAAAAATTAGTTTGTTATTGTTAAAATACTATAACTAGCACCCAATTTTTGAATACTCTTTTATACAACTTCATATTTTGATTTTTAAAGATTATCTCCCCAAGAAAAAAAAAATTTCTTTTATAATTTTATCAAAATGTTAAAGATCATCAAGTTTTGTAGCTCCATATTCAAAAGCTTGTGCATGTTATGATAGATTGCTTTAAATAATCTGTATTTTTTTAATGAAAATATTTTATACTAAATATTGAATATTTTTAATCTATTTTATCTTTGATCAATTCACATGTTCTAAGATTTTTTCTTTACAGCAATGGATTATGTTCACCAATGCATAGTGATTTTCATCCTATACATTAAAAAAAAAAAAAAAAACCTAGGCCCACTATATCTAATACTTATTGCTGAAAAAAAGTGTTAAAAGAGAAAATATTTATATACAATTTGTAATTCTTAAATTATAAAGAAAAATGAGAAAATATCATTAGATTTTTTCGAAAAAAACCAATTGGTTTAAACCATGCCAACCCTGGATACAGCATTACCTCAAGGGAGCTTTAAGATATTACATTTAGGTTTTAAATTGTTAAATATATCAAATTCTGTGTGATACTCTGCTATTAATATAAATGAAAAATAAATTTCATATTCTATTTACATAATTATATAAACAGTACAAACATTATTTTGGATGTAAAAAGAGATAAAATTTACCCACTGGTGTTTTTTATTAACTTCTTTCATAAATTCAAAAGATGGATTTTTTTTTTTATATTAAAATTTAAGTGATCCTGTGGTGGGACTTTAAAAAGGATTAGCTTTAAAATTACATTACAACTTTTTTCTTTTGTCTTCTGAAAAATATTTAAACATTCAAACAAATTTTTTTTTTACTTTCCATATACACATTCAAATGTATCACACTTTCACTGAGCTTATAGCGTGTATTAAATGCATTTATTTTATTAAGCTAATTTTATTTTAATAAATATCTTTTGCTTCATTCTATCCAAAAACACAAGCAATTTTTGCATAAATATTTTTTTCTTTTGTACTACTTGATTATGTTTTCAACCAAAATCTATCGCCTATGATAAAATACCAAAAATGGATAATTGTAAATGTCACTTGACACTTAACAAGAACGTTACATCATCAGTGATTTTTAATTTATACTTTTATCAATATTATACTAATTTACTCGCTTTTTCATTATTTAAAATAAAAATTATGCCAATTTGTATAATTTAGTGATTAGTTTGGATATTTGCATAATTTGGTGAAATTAGTCAATGGCATAATCAAATAGTAATTTTTTTTTTTTTTTTTTTTTTTTTTTTTTTTTGGCATTACATTTCACATAATTTGGATACAATGAAGCAAAGTAGCCTTTTACAAATTTTAATGGATTAATTTATAAACTAAATTATATAAAATACAAGTTTTCCTCAAAAAAAAAAAAAACTATATTCAATAGAAGAAAATAAATACCAGAAGACGGAGCATAAAATTAAGACTAACTTAGAAACATATTAGGGCATTCCATGGAAAAAGGACAAAATGTCCTGCATGCGAAAACTTAACTTAAAAACCTTTATCTATTGACTTATAAGTTGTTAAAACATAAACTATACCTCAAAGTAAAATATTTTGCAACAAACCTTCAGCTGATTAAAAATGTTTTGTGGGAATTAAAAAAAAAAAAGCTTTTTTTTTGTATGTGTAGGAGTGCAATTTCATCTTTTATAAAAATTTATGATATTTTCCCTGTACTGATAGGTAAATTTTGAGACCTTTCTTGAGACTGATTGGAGAAAATCATGGGTAAACTTAAATCTTCTACAATAATTTTAATCCTCAACCGTTTGGTGGATTTTGCAGCTTTTCTGCAAGCAACTGCCAAAAGAGCAGAGCTTTTTCTGCGATTGACCAACTACCCATTGATAAATCCCCAAGGACCAGTTGACAAAACCTTAGTAGTGAGACAAACTTTGTGGCTTTTTCCTACGACTGGCAAAATTTGTTGATATTTTTTCTGCTTTTGAGCAATGAATTT
Source organism: Maratus speculifer (assembly GCA_964019185.1). Lineage (NCBI taxonomy): Eukaryota > Metazoa > Arthropoda > Arachnida > Araneae > Salticidae > Maratus > Maratus speculifer. The sequence continues at coordinate 99,514,900 of OZ025298.1, forward strand.
CACAGTTTTTATAGTCAATCCAATGGCAAATTTGGCTATATTTACCTGCTGCTGATTGCAAATTGTGATATTTTCTTTCTATGTATCAACTATCAAAAACTGCGCAGCATTTTTTGCCTGCGATCAACCAATGTATTATTTCATGGAGTTTTATTTACTTTTTTTTAGTTTTTCTTTGACATAGCAAAAATTTTGATAACTTGGTTAAATAGAATTTGAATTATTAGGACTGCCGGCCATTAAATGGACCGAGCAGAGTGTTGCAGCATATTTGTGGAAGACTTACAACAGTTCTCATAACAAATACTTTTATTAATGACTAGGATGATGACCAGCGTTGCCATGGGGGCCCAGCCTGAAAAAACCCGCCCAGGCCCACTTGAAAAAACCCATTATGGGTTTTTCAAAAATTTTCATGATTTTACAATTGTATCAATATTTAATCTAAGTTAGGGATGCACAACCTGTGGCCCGCGGGCCAAAAGTGTCCCACGATGTGTTAACGAGTGGCCCGCGAACTTTGTCAATTTACAACTAGAAAAAAATGCAATTTTTGTGCAAAAGTCAAAGAAAAAAATTGTAAATTTCGTCACTTTACCGCAGGAAAAAATAAAATTTCATCGGTCGCTTAAGAATCGAAAATTTCGTAGAACGTGCATGGAAAAATCGCGAATTTCATTGATCAAGTTCAGAATATTCTCACATTTCGTTCATCAGGTTTAAAAAAATCGTGAATTTTGCCTATGAGGCTCGAAAAAAATACCAAATTTTGCCGATCGGATATGGAAAAATAGCACGTTTTGTCAATCAGAAAGACATCAAGAAAAAATCGTCAATCGTCAAAATCAAAGCAAGAAAAAAATCTTCATATTTGTTGACGATGCACAAAAAATAGTAAATTAAACGCATCAGTTGCGGAAAAATCACATGTTTTCTCGGTTTATTGTGTGAAAAAAAAAAAACGCGAATTTTGTTGATCAGGCACGAAAGAAATTGCGAATTTTGTCGATTAAGTAAGAAAAAATCGCAAAGTTCGTTGATAAGGCACGGGAAAATTGCGAATTTTGTGATGATGCGCGGAAAAGTTGAAAATTTTGTTGATTGGCTGCGAAACAATCATGAAATTTAAGTTTATCGAGAAAAAAAAATGCCGAATTTCATCTTGCCGCGTAAAAAAATGAAGATTTCGTCAAAATTAGTTAAAAATCTTGAATTTCGTTGATATGGCGTGGAAAAACCGCAAATTTCTTTAGTTAAAAGTGGAAAAGCGCACATTTCGTCGGTCGGACACGAAAAAAAATCGCGAGTTTTATTGGTCGGACACGAGAATATCGCGAATTTCGTCGATCTCATGCGGAAAAATTGTAAATTTCGTCGATCAGGCTCAAATAAAATTGCGAATTTCGTCTATATGGTGCAGAAAAATAAGGAGTTTTGTCTATCAGATTAAGAAAAATCGCGAATTTCGTCAATCGGCTTTATAAAAATTGCGAATTTGGTCCAGAAGGTTTGTAAAAATTGCGAAATTCGTCGATCTGGTATGGAGGAATCGTGAATTTTATCAGTCATGCGAAAAAAATCCAAATTTCGTCGATCAGCTTAGTAAAAATCGTGAATTTTGGCGATCGGCTTCAAATTTTGCTGTTCAAGCGAATGTTCAATGTTCGAAGTTGTTCAATGAATTTTCTCTATTGGCTTCGAAAAAAATCGCAAATGTTGTCGATCAGGCTCAAAAAATCGAGAATTTCGTCTATCAGCTTTGTAAAAATCGTGAATTTTATCGATCGGCTTTGAAAAATCGCGAATTTGCCGATCGGCTTTGAAAAATCGTGAATTTTGCCGATCGGCTTCGTTAAAATTGCTAATTTTGTTGATGAGGCGCAGAAAATTTTTTGGATTATCTCGATCGGCTTAGTAAAAGTCGAAAATTTCGTCAAACAGCCGTGGAAAAAATCATGAATTTTATCGTTCATGAGAGGAAAAAGCGCAAATTTCGGCGTTCGGTTAAGTAAAAATCACTAATTTTGTTGATCACGCGCGAAAAAATTGTGAATTTTCTCGATCGGTTTTGTAAAAATCGCGAATTTTCTCAATTTTGTAAGAATCGCAAATTTTGTTGATCATGCACGGAAAGATAAAATTTTCTCGATCAGTTTCGTAAAAATTGCGAAATTTGTCGGTCACTTCTTAAAAAGCCTAAATTTGGTCGATCAGGCATGGAAATTTGCAAATTTCATTGATCGGGAGTTGAAAAATTGGGAATATCAGTGATGAGGCACTGAAAGATCTTGATGAAGGGCTCCTTCCCTCTCCTTCATTCATAAATTTTGCATTTTTTTTTTTTCGGCATTTAGCCACTTATCATTGTTTTTTCGCACTTTTAATAAAACAAAATTTACTGTCCTGAATAAAGTCAAGGAATATTATTACATCTTGAGAATAAACCTTGGCATATCTCTTATATATATAGACGTAAAAACTGCTGATTTATTCTCACCAACTGAATTGGATATTTTGACTGGTTAAGCGAATCTAAAGGGGTATCCCCCCACTTCCCTCTGAAAACATATTTTTTATCTGGTTATAGGTCACAGATCACCTTCAAATTCGAATTCTCTCTATGTTATTGATGTGGCCCTCGACCACTCAGACATTTTTGTAAGTGGCCCTTCTCTTGAAAAGGTTGTGCACCCCTAATCTAAGTTATCAATGCAAAAATAAATGCGAATTTAAATATATTTCAAAAGAACCAGATTTAAAAGGAATTTCTAAGCATTAATAAAATGCCCCCCCCCCCCCTCAAAAAAAAAAGAAAAAAAAAAAGAAAAAGAAAAAGCTGTAAAGAAGGAAAAGAAAAAGTTTTCAATTGATCTCTTATTTGCAATTAATGGAAGAAACTATATAAATTTAGCATATTTAACTTAAAGCAGGGTTGTTATGATTTTGCCCAACTCAAAAATTCAACTGTTTTTTTTTTTCAAAATTTCAACTTTAAATTATGTAAGGTTTAGGTTAATTTTTTTAAATATCGTTATTAATATTTTAATATTGATATGAGGATATATTTCTTTTACAATATGAGGATAATACACCACTCATATAGTTTCTTTCTTCATCACAAGGGGGAGGGGGGATGCTCAATTCTCCCAATGATTAAAAAGAAATATGTCACTCTTACTTAAATAAGGAAAATATGTATTCCTTGCAAGTATAATGCGTTTAAACATATTGTTCACTCGCAAGAATAGTGACACATCTCAACAAAAGTAAATTTTAAATGAGAGGCAAAAGACAATTTGCATAATTATACTGTATAGCAGTTAGTTCTGCATGCAGAAATGGAAACATGCATAAAAACACAAAATCTTCAAGAATGAGGATGCAGAACGAGGTATCGAGAGTTGAATACCTCCTTACACAATCCACCTCACTTCTGTGGTCAGAAGTCACAAATGGATATATCATTAAAAAAGTAAATTTCCATATAACTTTACTTATGAAACTGTTTGTGTAGCAAGACACACATATGATGGAATAAAATGATTAGCGGAATAAAACACAGCATGAACTTTTGCGAGATTTATCACTTTTCTTGTAGTTGATCGATATAATGTTTTAACATATTTTAAATTGACTACATATTACAGGGAAGTGGCAGTTTGTTAACATGTATCAAACTATAGTAAAAATCGTAAATAAGCCTTAAATGAATCAAATTATTAATAATCCAAAACATGCAAAAACAGTGAATCTTAAAAATCCATCATAGTTTTTTAAGAATCTGATTGTAGTTTATCTCATAAAATACTACAGTACACTCCCTCTAATCCGCACAGGTTGGGACCAAGGATTTTGCGGATTATAGAATTTCGCAGATTATAGGTCATTTCTTTGTTTACATTCTAATATTTGGAATTTATCAACAAATGTTAAATATGCAGCCAATAAATAACACAGAAATGAAAGAAAATACTTTTTCATGCATAAAAAGCTATAGTCAATAGGAACACATTTAAATGATATTATAATATAAAATTAATTGAAAACATTTTTTTTATTTTTAAATCTATCAAACATCACAGTGATGGTTGTTTGCTTTATCATTTTTTATTTATGCTATGCAGTTTAATCTTGATGCCCTTAAGAGTCAGAATTTCTTGATTAGTAACATAAGTTTGTTTATTCTAAAAAAATAAGATATTTATCCTCAAGAGCTATCTATCTTTTACATAGTCAGCAAATGTGCTCAGAAGATAGCAGTCTTAATAGTTATTTATAAGATACATAAAACATTTTCTTTTAATAAATGCAGAAATGCATTAAAAATTTCTAAATTCATCAGTACAGTCCAACCTTTATTATAGTCAAAGTGTGCATCTTGGTTAAAAAAAAAAGGAGAATTTAACTGTTTGTTTACATCTAAAATATAGAGCGGATTATAGGGTTGCAGATTAGAGGGAGTGGACTGAAGAATTACACCTATACTAGTACTGGAATTTTGCATTTCTGAATCACAATACAATTGATTGTAAAATACAGTAGACTCCGTCAAAGCCACACAGCTTGGGACCAGAGGTTGTGCGGATTTTAGAATTTTGCAAATTTCTGGTCATTGCTTTGTTTACATTTTTTAAAACAGCAATTTAAATGTAATTAATAATGCAGTCAAAACTATAATGAATGCTTACAATATAATAAAAAATAAAATAACTAAATACTAAAATAATAAAAAATTACATAATTTTCAAAATGATTAAAGTATTAAAAGCAGTTCAAGTTAATAATTATTAAGGTATGATTACATTTCCATTATGCAGATGAAATGTACTTTTCCGAAATTAATCATTGTGCCTTCATAAAGGCACATTACTAATTCATATCAAAATAATAAAATATGGAAGTTTTATTGTCAGACTTAATAACCAAAAAAAACTTGACTAGTACATAAATATATTTGGTAAGATTGTAATTACCAGTGATATCAGCAATATCTTAAATTTTTCAGAAATAAATTTATTTTTCCTTGATGAAAAAACAGGAATTCAGTAATAACAAAAAATTACAAATTGAAATATGTTTGGAATCGATATAAGACTAAAACAGTCAAATTTTGTAATTATATCTGAACTAAATATTTCATAGTTTACATTCGTAAATTATGTGGGGATTTTAGGGAGTCTACTGTAATAGAATATTTAAAAATATGCATAAAATCAGGAGAAATATGTCGAAAATCAGGAGTATAGAAAAACATGTGAAAATTAAGAGTTTTCTGTTGAAATCTGGAGACTTGACTCGTCTGAAATATTTATTTTAATTAAAATATAACAAAAATAAAGCTTTAAGGATTACCTTTTTTAAATGCTCAGGTACTTCATGCCTCATTTTATGGACAAAAAAACTGGGACTTCAACTTTATTTTCTGCTACATTCAACCATGATTTCTAGAAAAAAAAAATATTTTTTTAATTTATTTATTGTAAGCATGATTTGGCCTTCTTTAACATGGTGTGCCAAGTGCATGAACTGAATGTGAAAATGGCGATTTTCTGATAGGACAGAAACATTTTATGTTCTGGCAGCCTTTGAAAATGAAAAATCATTGCACACACACTTAAAATTAATCTGGAGGACTTTTTTTGCATATGTGTGTGTGAATGTTTGTTTCGCGACTATTTTTGACATTCGTAAAAGGGAAAGGTTTCAGTCTTTCAATTCAATAATTTTTTTCCTCTGAAAATAATTATACAACTTAAGAGATTGTTCTAGTGTTGTAGCATTTTCTTACTGATTTTTCATTGAAATTTGCATTTTATTTTTGTGATCTTCTGGCGAAATTCACATAATCTTTTCGCTATACTCTGACAAAATTCACATATTCTTTCTGAGATATTTTAAAGAAATTCACATTCAAGACTTGAATTTCAGGGCGGGATGGCGGGATTCGAGCCTGAAATTTTGAAATCCCACCCAAAAGAATATCATATGCGAGAGGCTCCCACTACAAAAAAAATCACAAATTTTCTGATATTTTCGTGTGAATGAATGACATATTTTGCGAGTTTTTTGCAGCGACAAATTGATTGAATTCACGATATTTTTCGCAATGGATCGTCAAATTTCGCATTTTTTTCTGCAATCGATTGACAAGTTTCGTGCAATTTTCTGTCGCGAGAACAGAGTAATTCCGTTTGAAATTTTCCAAACAGTTAACACATTCGATTCCAAATGTTATGAATAATCATTTATCAGCTCGGAAATTCGGATAGTTATCTCCGAATTTCCATACTAATAACCGATTTTTCATAGCTTTTGAACGGAGGATTAAATGTACATTTTCACAATCAATTTCATCAAACATTTGCAGAAAATTTTGTTAGATTATCTCGATAGAAACGCCAATTTTCTCAAAGAATCGCGAAATAAAAACTCGCTTTTTCTTAAATGATCGCTATAAAACATAAATTTCTTTAAAAAATCGAGAAATAAACACTAATTTTGTGACATGGTTGCGGAATAAACGCGAATTTCGTAAAATCATTGTGGAGTAAACGCGAATTTCATAAAATGATTGCGGAATAAACACGAATTTTGTAAAATGACTGGGGAATAATTGCGAATGTCATGAAAGGATCGCCATATAAGCAGCGACCTGGGAAGGGGAGGGAAAGTCGCCCTGGGTGCAGAAAAGTAGGGGTGCCGATTTTCTACTACCAACAAAACTACCAAAAAAAACGCTAAATTCTTTAAAGGATTGCGGGAAAATGCCAAATTTGTCAAAGGGATCTTCAAACTTAATTCTAAGCAAAAACTTCCTTGAAATTCGCAACAAATTTTCTGAAAAGTTACAGCAGATTGTGTGAGAAATGGGGGGGGGGGGAATTACTTTTGGTTCTGTGTTTTTTCTGCGACCTTTTGACGAAATTTGTGGATTTTTCGCGATCTTTGAACGAAACTATCGGACTTAGTTTTTTTTATGAAATTTGCAAATTTTTCAAGGTTTTTTGAGGGAATTTGCGGATTTTTCACGGTCCTTTGATGAAATGTGCGGAATTTTCGTGATTCTTTGACAAAAATTGCAGAATTTTTGAGATCGTTTGGCGAAAGTTGTGATTTTTTTTTGCGATTTGTGTTTTTTTGCAGGTATTTTGATGATATTTTCGTTTCAACTGTGATCTCCATCGAAATTTGCTTTTTTCCCCCGAATCTTTGATGAAATTTCTGTTCTTTCACTATTGTTTGACGAAATTCACATTTTTTTCACGATTTTCAGACGAAATTTGAGTTTTTTCACGATTATCTACAGAAATTCGTGTTTTTTGCGCAAAACTCTAACGATATTTACGATTTTTCTGCGAATGATTTACGACATCGATTTTTTTGGGAGGCGATTTAACGAAATTTGCAATATGTTTTTTGTCTAAATTTCCGGATTGAGGAAGATTTTTTTTTCCGGAACCGAAAACCTTTGATTTTTGAAAAATACATAGCAGAATCGCCTTTGGATCGTTTAGTTAGTATGCTAAACCCAGGGCAAACATATTTTGGTGCCCCCCATTACTTTCCTCAGTAAAGCATATTTACAAATATAATTTTACTAATTTTCTAATATCTTACTTCATTTAAAATTAATAATAATAAAATATGTAATACTGAACTACGTATTCTCTTTTGTAAAATATTGATTCATTAATCTTGTAAGTGGAATCAGAAATAATCTAAAAAGATTCCGGTTTATACAGGATCTTTATGCCATATCCTTAAATTCTTCTATATTTTGGCATAACCCAGACAGGACGTGTTTAACAATACCGTGTTAAACATAAACGTGAGAAATATCAAAATACAACAGGTTCACATGGTCTCCCTTCGCCTGGCGCCTAGGGCATGTGCCCCCTCTGCCCCCCATTAGTTTTGGTCTGTTAACTTGTTATCCAACACTGGTTCAAACAGCACCCCCTCCCCCTGATTCAACAATAGCTCTAAATATATATATATATATATATATATATATATATATATACAACATTATTGATGATACTTGCTAATCTTAATTGGCAATCGGCAGAGCTCCCAGCTTTCTTGTTAAATTTTTCTTTTTGTTTTTTAATTTAAATAGATAAAAATATAAAATAAGTATCATTTATGTATTATATCATTAAAATACATACAAATGTGTATGTATTATATCATCAAAATACATACAAATGTGTATATTTACATTTATATTAAAACTGCATTATTATTATAAAGATATTTGTATCTAAATTTTGTTACGTTTAATATGAAAGGCATTAATGTCGTGTCTGCAACTCATAAACTTGAATGACTAATTCTACATTTAAAAAAACTATAAAAAATAAAATATTGCTTATATTAATTAATTTATATATACATTCAATTCTTATCAAAAATATTTTTTTAAATAAAATTGACATTTTCTAAAAAGTATAAAAACTTTCAAAATAGAAACTGCGTGCATCATGTCTGCAACGTCTATAATTTGTGTCGAATTTAAATTCTTTTCTCAGTAACATATAAATGTATTTTGAAGAACTTATCTTTTATAGTAACAATTCAAATTATTCATTCAGCTCAGTATCTTATAAACAAATAATTCAATGAACTTTGTAAATGTCATGTACGCAATACTGTGGAATCACCCATAAATAAACTAGAAATGTATATATTTTAATGTATTTACCAGTAAGAAATTTATCCTTTTTCTTAGTAAATGTTAAAGTATTATCATCATTTTTTTAAAAAATAGGTATTACTTCTATTACCTTTCAAACTGAATTTCATGGACATCAGTGAAATATGCAATACTAAATTAATCACCTGAGTTAAACTGGTAAACAAGTTAAAAATAAATATTAATAGAATTGAATTTAACTTTAAACTCAAAAGTAAATAATAATATAACACAAACTTACTTTGTTTATGCAAGAAAAATGCTTTAGAACATCGAAGTGGTGATGGTGATTAGGTGGGAACCTATCATTTCCGATTCTCGCGGTTGCAGAAACATTCGACTAGAGAAATAGTTGGACTGCGCATGCGTTAGCTAGGATTTCGTTCACTTCGGAAAGTAAACCGAAAATTTCCTGATTCTATCGGAAAGTGAAAACAGCTCTGACATATCAGATAATATCGGGAAGGTTACTGTTAATTTGAATAACGTTCCGAAATTTTTTACAGTGTATGTCGTCTGCGCATTTGTTTCCTTTTTTTCAACTTTGTCACTTATACCACTTGGCATCCGGAGTCCTCATGTATATGCAGCCCAGGCCTGACGCAGAATTATAAAAAAAAAAAATAAATAAATAAAAAAAAATCCAAGTGTCAATTACAAGACAAAGCTATTACAAACTAAGTCCCATTTCATTGGTCTATATATAGATATCATTAATACAATGAAAATCAGTAAAATATTAAATGATTCATAATACTCTGATGAAATTTCGAAATAATCAATTTGACATGAAAAGAATTGGTTGTAAGATTTTAAACCAAGTGTACAAAAGAGGCTAGTGTAAGAGGCTAAAAACCAGCAAACAACAGTAACTTGTGAACAATGCTAATTGCTCTATACTAAGTCAGTGTTATTAGTAAAATACTTAAAAAATAATAATAAAATTAAAAAATCAGGTTTTTTTGAGTTTTTTTTTTTTTTTTTTTTTTTTTTTTTTTTTTTTTTTTTTTTTTAAGGTGCGTTCGTAATTATGTAAATACGTAGCAGCTTAGTCGTCGTTCAGCCCATCTGCATATATAACAGAGTAAAAACTACCGAAACGGACCGTTTGAAATTTAAAATATATAACTGCTATATAATTTTGTCGAATCATTTAAAATTTTATGAAAATCGCATGTATAGTTTAATTACAGAGACAATCAGAAGTATTCCGTAAAATTACGCCCAATCGGGAAAAATAGTTTCAAGTATATTTTAATCATGTTGCACTTTTTCAAACATAATAAAATTGATATTCATCTATAAAACTGGTACTAAAATACACATTCTGTACAATCTTGGGTGAAAAAAATATTTGTTATTAATTTACAGGGCCACGAAAAAGTATTCCATTACATAATGGCAGTGGCGCCAAACTTTTGAAAAATATTGAGTTGGCTCAAAGATATTTCGGTAAAGTAATACAACCAGTTTGTGTATTTCGATTCAAACTGCTTATTTTCCGATTTATTTTTGAATTCATTTTTGCACTCAAATGCATCAAACTTTCAAAATCTCTTATTTGGAAAGTACACAAGGTGCCGTGATTGTCTATTTTTTGATAAATGTAGAAAATATTGCAAAAAAAGCAATCAAAAACGGCATTTCGAACCGATTTTTCCCTAGATTTGGGAACGAAAAAAAGGGTCATACTGATAAGGTAATTCTTTATAACTCAAATTCTAATGAATTGAACTTAAAATGACATCACACGGCACCTCATACGTCCCTTCAAGAGTCCCCTCAGCAAGTTTCATGTTCCTATTTCTAAAAATGTGCCTGAAATTGTATCGGAAAATTTCGAGCTGATGAAGGTGGAAAAGCGTTTTTTCGAATACACCCTTAAAGGGTGGACAGCTGGTGAAATGTTAGACTTTTATGTCTAGCTATCATGCCTTAAGATAGTTGCAATTTTTTAAAATTCTATTTTCATGCATTTTTCCTTATAAAGACAGTAATAGTTATTGTAATGGCATCATATCATGAACATGAGAACAAACTGAAACCGCAGAATATTAAACATTTACATATCAGTCATTTTGGATTTCTAGGTTTAGTCGGAAAATTAAAACATTGGAAAAATAAATTTTGTTCTAGGAATAAAAATGAATAATAAAATAATAATCACATAAATAACGAAATAGAATAAAGAAAATTGGGCACGCTAAAATTCAAAATTATTGTGTGGGCTCAGGCCCCATGGGCCTATATAAGTTGGCGTCACTGCATAATGGTATAGGAGGATTCATTGTTTGGGACTCATTTTAATTACAACTATTTCATATTTTATGAAATTTATGTATATACGTAGCTAAGGTTTACTACAAATTGCATTCTGTATAATCGGAAACAAATAGGACCGTATTTACTCGTGTATAAGGCGCACTTTTTTTCCAAAAAAATAGAGCAAAACTCCTAGGTGCGCCTTATACACGGAATAATTTTTTTATTGTTGGATGCAGTCGAACTATACACATATGAAACAAGAAATTATTCAAAGAAGATATTAAAACTCGGAAAATGTTACATAATTGAAGTATTACTGTATATTTATTTCATTCCTTGGAGTTTTCTATACAACAGAGCTAATAACATTATCTAAACACCAATTAGCAATTCTCTTTACCGTCACTCATTCCTATTTCCCGTCATTCTCTTACAACCCGAAGTCTAAAAATGCATTTTCGTCTTGTTTTCTGCTCTGGTGTAATGTTTGTTTCGACTCTTTTTTACTGAAATTCATTTGGTCATTCTTCATTAGTGTATCAAATTTATGGTGCGCGTTTATATACGAGATTTTAAGAAATCGCCATTTTTACTTGTAAAGTAGGGGTGCGCCTTATACACGCGTGAGCCCTATACACGAGTAAATACGGTATTTCATATTTTATGAAATTTATGTACGTAGCTAAGGTTTACTAGAAGTTACTTTCTTTATAATCGGAAACAAATAGTATTTACAGAGAAACACAAAAATTATAGCCACTATAGCCACTATACTGTATCTAAAGTACAGCATATTATCACACCAAGATCTGAATAAATTTTAAATCTTCGATACAGTACGAATGCATCTCATTTGAGCTTGAAGTGCGATTTCCAAATTGTTTGAAATTATATAAAATTCCACTTATTTTCTCCTTAACTAGTATTAAAAAATGCTCTGACGAGCACCAAAAAAGGTTAATATGTTTTTAAGTATGAAAAAGGGTTTGACAAGTGCTTCTGTTAATTACTGAGCATGAGGAAGGACAAGGGATCCCTTCTTGGCTACAACTCACTTCAATGCCAACTTTGAAAAAATCATATTTGCGCTTTTTCCGTGAAAACAAATCAGTCGCAGTTACTATAAAAATGTATAATGTAAAGACATAACTTGTAAAGATACAGCTTAATTAGACATAAATGTAAGGGAAGACGACATAGTGCCAAAAACCTAGTTCCTGCAGGTATCACATTCATGCACTGCACCAAGCATGCCCTAAGTGTATAATTGCACAGAAAATTGATTTGTAGTATAGTGCAGAGTGAACTGTGCAGTTAACATCAGGGATGTAGTGCAGGTTATACGCCGTATACCTTCTGGACTTTTTAATAGAACACCATATACCCTCTGTTTCTCAAGAAAGCTTATAGTATACACATTCTAGGGTATCCCTCTGCTTAGAGCATATATCCTATGTTATTTTTACGACTACACTCCTGGTTAACATCTAAAGCTCGGTGGGAAGTTCTACTAAAGAACCGCAAATTTCTTTTATATGGAAAAAGCGCAAATAGGATTTTTTTAAAGTTGGCATTGAAGTGAGTTGTAGCCAAGAAGGAATCCCTTGTCCTTCCTCATGCTCAGTAATTAACAGAAGCACTTGTCAAACCCTTTTTCATACTTAAAAACATATTAACCTTTTTTGGTGCTCGTCAGAGCATTTTTTAATACTAGTCATTTAATTTTTTGATAAAAACTGAAGATTTTCTAATATCTTAAAAAGAAAAATAATTGCTGCTGTCAAAATTTATAAAATGATAACAACAGCATAAAATTTTGATGTAACAGAATAATTATAAAAGTCATTGCATTGCTATATAAAACGCATGATATGAATAAAGGGCGTGAGTTCTATTACAGTTAAGTGATATTTCAATAAAATACATAAATTTATGCCTACCTTTGCTAGGCGTCTTCTATAAGGATGTCAATTTACTTATTTTGCTCAGGGCAATCTTCAGTGTGGCTGAAAGAATAGTAGATTATTATTATGTTCGATGTGTTCTTTAGAATAAATAATTCGTGCACTTCCGTTTTGGGAAAGATGACTTGTTTAATAACACAAATAAAAAAATTCACTGAACAGCATACGTAATTACACAATTAAGAAGAGTTTTAAATGTTTGTAATCTTAAAGTTTTTTAAAAAGAAATATTATCGGAGCTGAATACTTTGCTTCCGATTTAACAGTTTCAGGAAAAATGTAAACATCACTAGCTTAGAATCATTTTCGAGAGAGTGTAGCTTCGCAGAAAAAATGTGACGTCAAAAAAAAGTTTTTAAAGAGTTCTTTTCTCGGTTTCAGGACAAAAGTTTTATGCTGCTGCCATCTGGCGAGTGCTTTGGAAACAAACAGTTTTTAATGAAGAGAAAAAGAGTCTTTTCCATCACCCCCACTTTTGTTTTCAAAGTGCTAGCCTCAGTTGCAGCTGAGATCTCAAGGTTTCAAACTGAGGTTTCGCAAGGGGTTTTGCCATTATGTCAGCAATCATTTGCTTTGAAGGGCAATAGTGTAGACACATTGTTCCGTTTTCAATCATAGTTGTTACGTTGTAGTATTTAACACTTACATGCTTGCTTCTCGATAAATGTTTTTCATTCTTTGAGATTTTTATGCATGGAATATTATCTTCATAGATCGAAATCGGTAAGGTTTGTGGTAGGTCTAAATCTGTTAATAATGCCAGTAACCACTCCATTTCTTGACAGGTGTTTGAGACAGAAATGTATTCTGCCTCAGTAGAGGAGAGTGCAACACTGGTTTGCTTTTTGCTTGACCAGCTTAACAAGTTGTTGCCCAATTTGAAGATATTGCCGGTAGTGGACTTCCGGTCACTTTTATCTGATGCCCAATCCGCATCACAATATGCTGTTAAGACAGGCTCTTTATTCTTATCAATTAGTAGTTTTAGATCTTTGGTCGTTTTTAAGTATCGAATAACCTTTTCAACTGCTATCCAATCTAGTTCTCTAGGTTTTTCATTTCTTCTACCTAATATGTTCACACAGGCAGATATATCAGGTCTGGTGATGGTGGAGATATATAAGAGTGCCCCCACTGCTTGTCGATAAAGGGTATTATCACTCATTAGTTTACTATCAGGATCTAAATTAAAATAATCTGTATTCATGGGAGTATAAGTCGGCTTAGAATTTACTAAGTTAAATTTCCTAACAATTTCGTCAATTTTATTTTCTTGATCTAACATTAGACTTCCATCTTCTGTTTGTTTGATATTTATCCCTAAATAATGCGATACTTTACCTAACGATTTTATTTCATATTCCCTTGATAACTCTTTGTATATCTCTTCGGTATCCCTTTTCTTTCCTGCTACTAAAATATCATCGACATATACTATAATATAAGACGAGTTTCCGTTTTTATTTCGTTTGAACAAGCATAAATCTGATGTGCACTGATTAAATCCCATGTTTTTGAGTGTTTGACTAATTTTTAGGTGCCAGGCTCTAGCAGCCTGTTTTAGCCCGTAAATAGCCTTATTCAGTTTACACACCTTTTCCTTTTGATCTTCTACTATATATCCCTCGGGTTGTTTCATGAATACCTCTTCGTCTAAGTTTCCGTGCAAAAATGCTGTTTTTACATCTAAATGAATTATATCTAAATTTTTATATACAGCAGCATTTAGGAAACTTCTTATTGTGGTGTGTGCCACGACAGGGGCGAAAGTTTCATCATAATCGCACCCGAATTTTTGCGAATAACCCTTCGCAACAAGTCTCGCCTTGTAGCGTTCTATTTCTCCACGTGCATTGCGTTTTGTTTTAAAAGTCCATTTACAACCTATAATATGTTTTCCCGGAGGTGGGTCGACTAATTCCCAAGTTTTATTTTGCATAAGTGAATTGAATTCCTCATTTGTAGCTGCTAGCCAATTATTTTTAATTTTTGGGTCTTTCATATTTTCTATATCTTCCCAAGTTTTGGGTTCCTCAACCTGACACATGTTTGCGCTAATTCCATACCTATCGGGAGGTACTCCCCTGTTTTCTCTTCCCGATCTTCTAAGCTGTATTTGACTCTGATGTGGAATTGCGTCCGTGTCATGTTTATCACCATCTAATTCAATTTGAGCAACTTCGGTTGGGGCCGAAATGTTATTTTCGTCTTGTTTAGTATCATTTTTTACGTTTTCTAGAAATTTTACTGATCTAGATATCATTACTCTATTATCCCCGATATATATTCTATATCCCTTGCTCCTTTGGTCATATCCCAAGAAAATGCCTTCAATGGCTTTCTCATCGAATTTAGCCCTTTTAGATTTTTCTACATAGGCGTATGCCTTGCAACCAAATGTTTTTATGTGTGACAAATTTGGTTTACGATTATTCCAAAGTTCAAATGCGGTTATGTTATTGTTTGCTTTGGTTGGCAGCCTATTTGTTAAATAAGTGGCAGTGAGAATTGCTTCACCCCAAAATTGTCTTGGTAGATTTGCGTCTGACAGCATTGTGCGCGCCATTTCTACAAGGGTACGGTTTTTTCTTTCAGCAACACCATTTTGAGGTGAGCAAAATGGTACACTTAATTGGCGTTCGATACCGTTAAGGGTTAAATAATCTTCAAAATTTTCCCCAAGATATTCCCCTGCATTATCCGATCTAAAGGCTTTTATTTGTTTACCAAATTTATTCTTTACTAGTGCAGAGAAATCTTTAAATTTTTCTAGGGCTTCCGATTTGTGTGAAAGTAAATAAACCATAGTAAACCTGCTAAAATCATCAATGAAAGTAATAAAGTACCTTTTACCTGAGAATGTTTCCGTCTTCATGGGACCGCAGATATCACTATGGATTAGTGAAAGGACTTCGTTAGATCTATTTGATGCTACCTTTGGATAAGGTAATTGTGACATTTTCCCTTCGATACATTTAGTACATATATTATCATGTTTACACTTACTTAAAGTTATACCATCCGCTAACTTATGATTCACAAGATATTTGATTGATTCAAAATTTTTGTGTCCTAGGCGTTTATGCCAAGTTGTAATACAATTCGGATTATCACAAAACATTTGTGTTTTGACAGCATATCCGTACTCATCTTTAGGACAAATTTCATATAGATTATTATTTAACTCCTCTGTTAAAACTATGTTATTGTCTTTAACAAAGTTACAAGAATCTTTTTCAAAAATGACTTTAAAGTCGTTTTCTGTTGCTCTCTTAACGGATAATAAATTACTTTGTAATTCAGGACAATAAAGAACATCTTTAAGTATAATTTGATGTGGTGAATTTGTACAAAGTTTAATATCACCCATACCGTGTGAATCTAGTTTATTTCCATCCGCAATCATTATGCTACCAAAATTTCCGGTTTTAAAGTTTATGAAATTTTCTTTTGCGAATGCTACATGTCTTGTGCAGCCGGAATCGATAACGAATTTATTTACATTAAGTTCTTGTGCGCTATTAGCAGACATTAAATCGCACGCGGGATAATTTTGTTCTGAGAACTTATAAATGTTTTCTTCCGAATTCGTTGAGGTAGAAAAATTATTCGTACCTATTTCTGCGTCAACATTACCTTTAAAACAGAAGTTGGAAGTATCCCTTACATTACCTTGATTACCTTTGTAATTTCCCGAATTATTTCTGAAAGAGTTTGAATTATTATAAAACTTATTTCGATTCGGATTATTTCTCGAGTTATCATTTTGCATTTTATTCTTTAAATGATAACAATTTTCGCGTACATGGTTGTCTCGTTTGCAAAACGTGCAAAATTTTTTATTTTTAGCATTTTTATTTACTACCTTATATGCTGAGTCGCGTGAGCTCGAAACAGCTTCACGATTCTCAGGTTTATTTATTGCTTTGTAAGCCGAATCTCGCGAATTTGAACTCGCGTCTCTGTTTTCACATCTATGTTTATATTCATCAATCAATTTATTTTTTACGTAATTTAAAGTTAGATCCGTCTCGCTAGCTACTAACGCGGTAACCATTGGGTCATAAGACCTAGGCAGGGAGCAAAGCAAGAGGGCACATATATGCGAGTCAGGGATTTCCTCGCCAATAGCAAATAATTTATCTTTGATGGATAAAATATTATTGATATGGGAGATCATGTCTCCCCCCTCACTCAGTTTTTGAGAATATAATTTCCTTAAGAGAAAAAGTTTTGAAGAAAGAGTACTTCTTAAATGAACGTTTTTCAAAGCCTCCCAAATATCTTTAGCATTTATCAGATGTTTAACGTGAATGATTTGCGAATCTTCTATACACAGATTAATAATAGATTTTGCTTTAATATTATCTTTATTCCATTGTGCAGTGACAGGATCCGGTGGAGGATCTTTGATTACTGAGAACACATTCTCCTTTTGGAGAAGATTTTCAATCTTAAATGCCCAATTACTATAATTTTGTTCATTCAGCTTTTCAATAAGGGCTATATTACTGGTAGCCATTATATTAATTCAAATCAACATCAATTCAATCGTTATTCAATTAAATTAATTCAATCGTTTATTTAACAATCATATATATATTTTTTCAAAAGACTGTTTATATTTTAATACTTTCAAATAATATAATCATGGGCAAGCTCTTTTATTTATATATAAGAACATCTCAGAACTCATAATCTAAAGGGCGTGAGTTCTATTACAGTTAAGTGATATTTCAATAAAATACATAAATTTATGCCTACCTTTGCTAGGCGTCTTCTATAAGGATGTCAATTTACTTATTTTGCTCAGGGCAATCTTCAGTGTGGCTGAAAGAATAGTAGATTATTATTATGTTCGATGTGTTCTTTAGAATAAATAATTCGTGCACTTCCGTTTTGGGAAAGATGACTTGTTTAATAACACAAATAAAAAAATTCACTGAACAGCATACGTAATTACACAATTAAGAAGAGTTTTAAATGTTTGTAATCTTAAAGTTTTTTAAAAAGAAATATTATCGGAGCTGAATACTTTGCTTCCGATTTAACAGTTTCAGGAAAAATGTAAACATCACTAGCTTAGAATCATTTTCGAGAGAGTGTAGCTTCGCAGAAAAAATGTGACGTCAAAAAAAAGTTTTTAAAGAGTTCTTTTCTCGGTTTCAGGACAAAAGTTTTATGCTGCTGCCATCTGGCGAGTGCTTTGGAAACAAACAGTTTTTAATGAAGAGAAAAAGAGTCTTTTCCATCAATGAAAAATAAACCATGGATTTGAACGAAAAAAGTACAGAACTTTATTAAAAGAATTAAAAGCCATACCAATTAAATTCATTCAAGGTAATTTCTCAAATGAAACATTCACAACTAGAAAAATTCTAGAAATTGAATAACAATTAACATAAGAATATTCCCGAAGGAATAATAATTTAACACAAAAGCATTTCTAAACAAACCGAACTTACATCTGACGGGATTTGAACTCTCTATCCGCTGCTGAGCAGCCAAATGCCTTACCTCGAGAGTCCTAGTTTAACACCAGAGATGTTGCAAATTTTGCTATAGTACCTATATAAATACCAGCATAAGTCTTGTGACTGTCATCAACAGCTCCGATCTGATTGTTTTATTTTTTATATGCCCGACGGCTATTTTCCTACTTTTATTTTAGCTACTCGAAACAATCGCCAAATAGGTTTCCTTCACCATAATTTCATTTTAAATATAAAGCTGTCACTAGCTTTATTTAAAATACATGACTTTCATTAAAAAACACATAAATTAAAAATACATATATCAGATACATTTAACTTGCACGTTTTTCTTTCATTTTATTAAAAATACTATAAGTAAATGTATAACTACTTATTTATCCCGTCGACCAAAGAACGATAGACAAACTGTAAGATTATATGCCAATAATGGATGAACATAAATGTTACACTTCCTTGGCATTAAACCCGCTACACTTGTTTGTTAAGTGATCAAATTATTTTAAATTCGATGATTTATTTATATTTTTATTAATGTTTGACTAATTTATTTGTTCTTTTGTTATTTAATATAAATTTTATGCCAATAAGCGAATAGCTCTTGATATTAATTGATAAAAATATAATATTTAATTTATTAAAGTTACTTTATGGTTGTATCCGCCGACATTATTTGGTTAAATAAAAAGCATTTAACTCCTTACAAATTTCCGCTAACATTGATATTTTTGGTACCTTCGTATTAATGCCACCGCAGTAGAAGTTGTGCTAATGCGCCAATAAAGAGTGATGTTGTTGTTCGTGCCTTTTTTTTTTTTTTTTTTTTTTTTTTTTTTTTTTTCATTTTGACGTCATTTTTAGCCTATTTTTGATGCCATTTTTTGTGCGCGTGCGAACAAGATTACTCTTTATTGGCACAATAGCGCAACTTCTGCTGAGGTGGCGTTAATACGTAAGTACCATATTTTTTATGCTCTTTAATAAATTCTAATATTACATTTAAAATACTTCAATGTTATTCACATATGCGATATCTTACAAATATCTCTTTATGGTTTGATTTGATAAATTCTGCATTAAAATTTGAAAACTTTTATTAGTATTCTTTTGTTCGAAATCACCTGAATAAATCAAATTTTATATTTGGTACGTCTCGACGTCATAACTAAACGTCATCATTAAAGTAATCCTTTTCGTTAATGACTTTTATTTTTTTAACCTAAATTCATTAATTTTCTAAACTTAAAATTTTTTAATGGCAACATTTTTCCTTTTGAGTAATTTGGCGAATAGTTTGGCGATTTCTATAAATGGGTGAAATTGGTCGACCTGATAATCAAGTAGCACCGTACGTAATCTATATAATAAAGGCCAAACGTATCTGTGCGTAACGCATACGTCATTTTTCGAATGGCAGCACTTTCTGATGAAATTTCACTTTTGCAATTTTCATTACTGCAAATTTTTTAACTCATAGACATCGCACATTTTTAATCTTTACACCGTTGTGTAGGAAAAAATATGTACTTTTAAATGCAATTTCTTTGAAATCTGTATCTTAATTTGTCTTTGAGATATTAATTTTTTTTGTAGATTTTAATTGAAATTTTCGGGGGATGGCAACTTGAGTACTCCATTTCTGTGCAAAGTTTACCAAAAGAAAAATGCAAAGCAAAATTATTTAATTTTTCTTTCTTCTTGGAATAATTGTATTTTTTTATGTTATTTATTTTTTACTTTATTTTTTGAACCATTTTTATTTTCCAAATATATTTTCAGAAAAGAAAAAAAAGTACATTTTCACATAGAAAATTGATTTGAAATGGAAAAAGAACGATGTAAAAGACGAAATGAGATTTCATAATTCGCCAATATCCAATGTTTAAAATGTAATTGAAAATTTGGTTTGGCATGATTCTTAAAAACCAAGTTTGCGTATTTCACGGAAAATACGGCATCTTTCCTGCACGTTGAAGTGACGGAGTGCAATGTTTATTCTTTAAATTTGTGTTCTGTATTTTAATTTATAGAGCGAATTTTAAATTTGCCATATATTTAACTTTGAAGCAAACTTTTTTGAAAAAAATGTACGTGTAGTCATTTCTTTACTTTTAACATTTTAGCATGCGCTTAAGATTTTTCAGTACTACTTTGGTTATCCGGTCGACCAAAAAACTATCGCCAAATTATAAGATTAAATGCCAAAAATGGATGATTGTGAATGTCATATTCATTAATATTAAACATGATACACATGTTTAAAATGTCATCAAGAGGTGTTTAATTCCACATTTTATTTGTATTTTTATTCATGTTTTACCAATTTATTTGCTTTTCCGTTATTTAAAATAAAAATTATGTCAAAAATACATAACTTGGCTATTAGTTTGGCGATTTTTTTAATTTGGCGAAAATGGTCGATGGGATAATCAAGAAGTACCGATTTTTCATATGGGCAAAATCTATATTGTAATAAACAAATGTGTCCGTGTGTAGTACTGACGTTATTTTGCGAATGACAACATTTCAGGATAAATGACTATTTGCAATTTTTGTTACTGCAATTTTTTAATCTTCTAAACGTCGCACATTTTATTTTTATTTTATCATATAGGAAAAGAAATCTACTTTCAAATGCAATTTGATTGAAAACTGTGTCTCATTTGACTCATTTATTGCGAGCTTATATTTTTCAAGCATTTTTTTTTTTAAATCTCTATCACGTATCTTCATTAAGAAATAATGATACACAATTTACTCATAAATCTATGAAAATTGTTCCTGATAATTTTCCATTATAAAATTAAAATTGGTTGAGTAATAAAATAAAAGAATGGTTAAAAACACAGATTAAATTATTAGAAATTACAAGTTCAACATGTAATCAAACAACTTAAAATTTTACACTGCCAAATAAGAAAAAAAAACTGAAAATATTTTGAATTTGTTTGAAAACTGTATTTCAATTTACTGATTGGCTGTGGTTTAAAAAAGAATCAGGTGCGATTTATTTTTAAATTTATCTCTACCGAATGAAACTCGATTACGATAGATTAATCTATTTGTCCTTAGAAAAATATAAAGAGTTCGGGATTTGTTTCCGGCTAATATACTATAGCAAAATTAAAATTTCCTTCATAAATAATAAAATAAAACAAAATAAATAAGTACAAATTTAACAGATATGTAATTGAATTACATGCTCGAAGAACTGAAATGACCAGAAACAAAACTGCTGCCGTAACGAAATCTTTGGCTAATAACTTCCGGCATGCGTCTAATACGGAAATGCGACTTTTGAAAAAATTCATTCCTTTATTTGATTCCATAATTAATATTTTTCATTTAACCCTTTAACCTAACTATGCTAGCCTAACCATGTATTTCCGATCTGTAATATTTTAATTCAAAGACTGATTTAATATAATATTGAGATTAATGTTAATTTTTTGAATTGTATAAGATAAAAAAAAAATATGTTAAGCCATCAAATACAAATCTTCATACCAATACTTTTCACAGTTATTATTTTAGGAATGAAACATGAATGAAAAAATCCGCAAGATACTTAACCCTTTGAAGGAAAACCACTTTAATTCTTAAAATGCTGAAATGATTGATTGACACCAGAATTTAAAAACAAATTTGTTTCAGAATACTTAAAAGCGTTTCTTTACGTATTTGACAAAAATAAAATTGCTATTTTATATTACTGGCGTCAGTGTGGAGTTTTGCAATTAAAATTAAGTGGTTTATATTTTATCTCACCCCCTTCAAGGGGCTAAAGGGTTAAAAATGCTTTTTTGGAGTTAGTTAGCAATCTAAACCGCATATTACATGTAGAAAATTCATTAAAGTTTTCAATTTATAAAAAATGGTTTTTATCTTTGCTATGTATCCCGGGAAGCCCGGGTTCAATCTACTAGTGTAAATAAAATAGGTATGCATTTTTGGCACAGATGTCATATACGCACCATGTTGGCGATTTTTTTTTTTTTCTGACGCCAATGTCATATGCGCATCGGAGTATTTAACTGAATCCAGAGTGTCGTTATTTTGCTTGATATGTCAGCCCGGATGTTGTTCTTTACTTTTTAATAAATAATTTTTTCTTTTTTTAAAATATATAAATTGTTTTGTTCTATTACACAAACCTTTTTTTATTTATTGTTATTACCTTTCAAAAAATATATACCGGGTGTCCCAAAAATGACTGATGGATTTTAAAATCCAATAACTTGCAAACGGTGACAGCTATTTAAATAATTTTTGCGGGAAAGTTATGTACAATGTCAGGAGTTTTTTTTTTTTTTTTTTTTTTTTTTTTTTTTTTACCGTAATTTTTTATTTTAGTTCGAATTTCAACCAATAGATGGCGCTGACAGCAGTTGAAGCCCAGGTCGACGCCGAAACTGACCTCACTCAACACTGATCACCTGGCCTTCAATCGTCAGCGCCATCTATTGTTTGAAATTCGAACTAAAATAAAAAGTTACGGTAAAAAACTCCTGACATTATACATAACCCTCCTGCAAAATTTTTTTAAATAGCTGCCACCGTTTGCAAGTTATTGAATTTTAAAATCTGTCAGTCATTTTTGGGACATCCGGTATGTAATTGGTATTCCAAAACGAGATTTTCGCCAAATTGGCTTTAGAAAAAAATTAACGCCAATGTGATTCGTATATGACATTTGTGTCGCATTTTAATATAGAAACAGAAAAAATTCGTACGAAAACAAAAATTAAAGTTCATCAGGTTTGTTTTCAGAGCTATTTATATATTTTGGCATCATACCCTCCTTTTTTGAAGCCAAAATAGCACCAAGCTTTGGCAAACAGATTTATATTAATCAGACATTCATAAAATAAGTAATAATTTAATTGACCTAGAATAATTTAACGTACCTTCAAAAAAAAGCTGACACATTCTCACGTCCGAATCATCATGAATCGCCCGACTCACCGCTCTTGTGTTGCGCCAAACGGGATTTCTTACCGGTACGCCCTTACCTTACATCTCAAAGACTCAAATAAATGTAAAACCATATTTTTACGCTTATCTTTTAATTGTCCTGTAGATTTTTCCATTCATGTCTAATTATTCATAAAATAATAACTGTGAAAAGTATTGGTATGAACGTTTGTACTTAATAACTTTACATATCTTTTTGTCATGTACAATTAAAAAAAAAATAATATTAATGTCAATCTTGTGTTAAATCAGTCTTTGAAATAAAATATTACGTGATGGAAAAACACGGTTACGTCGCTTTAGCGGTTAAAAACATTTGCTATTCGGTCTTTCGGCGCCATTTTTGATTTAATCGCCAAACACACCAACCAGAACAGGATAATGAACTTTTCCGCAAAATCTTGCCCTGATCGCCTAAATTTGTTGATTTCATCTTATGGACCTTCAGATAAGCAAGTAAATAAAATTATGAATAAAAGTATCATATTACAGTGGCTAGCATAAATTTAAGAGAGACTAAACTTTTTGCCAGAGGCGGCTTTTATAGCTTAAATAAATGAGAAATTAATAAATAAAAAAAATATTTCACTTCGCTCGTCAAAATAGATAGTGAATATGATACATGAAAATAACAACAAATAAGTATTTTTTCACGTGATTTATCTAATCTATTTATTTATGTTACATACATAGCAATTTTTATGTTCATTTAAACTTACGTGCAACAATTACAAGAAGAAATGTTCAGCTGGAAATTTACTATGTTCAGCTAATGAACATAAATATGTTATGAAATATAAATATGTTATGAATATATAAATATGTTATGAAATTAATATATGAAATAAATATGTTATGAAATTTACTATGTTCAGCTGGAAATTTCAGACAAAAATTCGATTTTCTCAGCGACCGACAAACATACAAAGATGAAAAAAAAAACTGTTCTAAGTTTTACCATGAGAATTAAAATAAACCAAAGACGAAGTTAATCCATCCACGGAAACGTTAGCTAGACTTAGTTGAATTTTTTGCTTTCATTTTGTCATTAAAAATTAAATAAAAAACTATTCTAAGCTGCAGTAATTTCTTGAATGCTATCATTTTATTCGTCTCGTCGAGTTCTATCTTTTAAAAAAAAATTCACTGCCGTATCTCAACTGGTTCGCCAGAAATTTTAGAAAGTTGTTTGCACTTTCTATTTCTTAAACATATTATACCAAACGCTACCGCATTTGCTATGATTAATATGGCATTAAATAAGGAGAATTTAGCATTTCAAAAAAGTGGTGCCAACTAAGAAATTTGAATTTAAAAACAGTAGCCCACAAACAATAAAGCACAAAGTATTTCAATAAAAATCAGCAAAAGGCTGCATAATTATCAATATTCAATCGATATTGCAGATTAACTTTCAAATAAACCAGTTCTGTAAACAGGGGAAAAATCAGTTGTAAGATTTAACCCAGCGCACAAAGTTCAGCGAAAAAAGCCAACTAATTACAGCAATTTCTCAACAATGCTAACTGCTCTATACAAATTACGTAACGAAAGAAAAATAATAAACAATAAACACATTATCTATCAATAAATGATGTGTGTATTAAATAGCCGAAACAAACTAAAGGTGAAATCCGGGTCTAAGAGGTGGGGGGGGGGGGGATGCTGCAGAAAAAGGGGTGGGTACAGTGGGTGCGCCGACGAGAAAATTAGGGTTCATTTAGCCGGTGGTCCGAACGCACAGAAGCCGCAAAACTGGAACCGTGAGATACGAGTTATAAGTAGGCGGTTAAGGGTTGTTTCATAGACGGTGATTTGTTGCTGAGCTTCGCCGTGGGCTGCCGTAACCATCACCGCGTGGAAAGAGATTGACGTTATATGATTGACCGGGACTATTTCAGGTGGGTGTGTGATTGTTTATCACTTAGTATAACGAGATTATAAAGTATTTAGTTATATATATATATATATTTCTGTAGCAGTGTGTGATATACTTGATGTACAATCAGAACTTTCAATGATATTTGAGAGAAGATTTTATTTATTTTTACATTATATAAACAAGAAATTGTATTCGAGTTTTGTAAAAATATTTTGCAGCAGAATTCTTATTTTTAAAGTTTTAACCCCTACCCCTTCCTTTTTTTTATTTTTATTTTATTTTATTATTTTTTTTTTTTTTTTTTTACTTTTATACAATTTTTATTCCACGTATTATAAGAAAAAATTATCCTTGTGATTAAATATTAAATTATGATTTGAATTGAAATATTTCATTTGATACCAATCAAAATAATCAAAATGGTAAAATCTATTTAAAATAAAATTTACTAACTTTAAATTTTTAAAAAACTGTATGCATCTAATTTGAAAATTGTGAAATATCATTATAGTTACAATGATTTCACAATTACAATTGTTTCTAAAAGATAATTTTATTATTTTTGTTGTTGTTGTTGTTGTTGTTGGTTTTCAAATTATCCTTTGTTATTGGGTCGTTCGGAAAAATCAGTCTGGAAAAATCAGTTCGGACCGGAAAATTCTGCCCTTTAATTACTATAGACTAGATATCGGAAACAATCTCTAATAAATAAAAAATAGAATTTTTCGGTGCGAATTAATTTTCCCAAACGGACGCGACTTCCTGAACGACCCGATATTTCAGGGATCTCTACAATATATTTTACACCGAAATTTTTATTTAAAGTTAGTTTTTTAAACATTTTCTAGTGATTTAAATTTAATTTAATTTATGAAGAAATTTCTGGTTCCAATCGAAATACAGTCGGTCTCGTTAATTCAAAATCGGATAAATCGAATCTTCGCTTAATTCGAATTAAACAAGAAGTCCCGAAATTTTCAATAGCAGAATAACGTTGAAAATTTTCATTTATTCGAACTCATTTTCTCTTGACTTTGTTTAAATCGAACTAACGAGATTTCGATTTTTCTTACTTTCTTCCGATCTTCAGATCCTTGAAATAACTTTCGTTCTTTCATTTTTGTCAGAATTGTTCTGAACAAGTGTACATATAATTCCATTGCATTTGATATCCTCTTTTTTTAGTGTCTCGTCTGTCAATCAATGACACTTTCACCCCATCTTTGTTTGTGCTTGTTTATAATCTTTTAATTAGTTTATGTATTTATGTATTTTTATTTAATGTTAAGTCATATTCTAATAATAACAACCTAAATATATTTAAAAAATAGTATAAGATTATTAAAATAGCAAATAAAGCCTTTGTGCACAAATGTTTAAAGATAGAAAACCAACGAATATAAATGCACAAATAAAGTATAAGAAGGTAGCAAATAGCTATTTCGAATCTACTATCCAGATTCTTCATCAGTGCAAAACTCAGCGAGCTAAAATTAGCTCAGTTTTGCTATTTTTAGCTCGCTGAGTTTTGCACTGATGAAGAATCTCGATAGTAGATTCGAAATAGCTATTTGCTACCTTCTTATACTTTATTTGTGCATTTATATTCGTTGGTTTTCTATCTTTAAACTATAAGATTAATTTTTTTGTAATAGTACCCCTTTAAACATGCTTTCCTGTCATATTTTCCATAATTCGAACTCTGGATAATCCGAACATTTCTTGTGGTCCCGACGAGTTCGAATTATCGAGAGCCGACTGTAATAAAATTTTTCGGTACGAGTTAATTTTCCCAAACTTACGCGACTTTCTGAACGACCCAATATTTCAGGGATCTCTACAATATATTTTACACCGAAATTTTTATTTAAAGTTAGTTTTTTAAACATTTTCTAGTGATTTATATTTTATTTAATTTATGAAGAAATTTCTGGTTCCAATCGAAATACTATTTTGGTTTGGTATCTGTCAAGATGACATATTTGTATACCTAATGTTAATGTTAATTTTTTTTTTTTTTTTAATCACAACCTCCAAATTTTTAGAAGACTGTGCTTATATTTAATTTCGAAACTGCAGAATATTTCTGATGATTTCTAAAAGATGGCTTATTTTCTTTGATCTTCAAATGATCCCTTGTGATTTCAAGTGGAATTTAAAACATATGTGGATTTATTAAAATATGTGTGGACCTTAGTGGATTTTTTTAAATATGTTTACCGGTTATAAAAAAATCTATTAGAATCAATCAATAAATCTTATGCAGTTTTTTTTCCCTGTTGCACATACCGGGTGTCCCAAAAATGACTTATGGATTTTAAAATTCAATAACTTGCAAACGGTGACAGCTATTTAAAAATTTGTTGCAGGAGGGTTATGTATAATGTCAGGCGTTTTTTACCGCAATTTTTTATCTTAGTTCGCATCTCAAACAATAGGTGGCGCTGACGGCGATTGAAGGCCAGGTGGTCAGTGCTGAGTGAAGCGTCGACCTGGCCTTCAATCGCCGTCAGCGCCACCTTTTGTTTGAGATGCGAACTAAAATAACTCCTGACATTATACATAACCCTCCTGCAAAAATTTTTTAAATAGCTGTCACCGTTTGCAATTTATTGAATTTTAAAATCAATCAGTCATTTTTGGGACAACCGGTATATTATTCCTGATATATGGAGTTATTAAACACACTAGTGTTTGACTAATGAAGACGTTAGAAATAGTAAACACTCTAAAAATAACAAATAATAACCTTCTTTTTCTTCACTAAAGCTAGTAAAATCATTAGCTGGTAAAGAACATTCTAAACTCGTTCTGTAGAAGAACAGTTTTTGCATTTTTTATAGTAACATCTGTCTGTTTTCCTTTAGAAAATAAATCGCTAATTAATCCTTTCGGGTCTGATGTACTATTAATAGTACATGTCTTTTAAAGGAGCATTAATTTGTTTTAAAAAATACTTTTGCTACTTGTTGCATGTGGTAATGTTAGTATATGTCCATGCATTTACTATACGACTTCATTTGTGATTAGATATTTAATAATAATAATATTTATTATTATTTACTTAATTCTCTTTGAGCCGTTTGCGATTATTTTACTTTAAGCATATATTTCACTCTTTAACCCCTAAATGCATATTGTATCATTTTCGATACCATAAATGTTCCCGATTTATTGGGGGTTTTATTCACATATTCCGTATTCTCACCAGAAATTTAAAAGAGCAATTTTTACTTTACTTAATGACAGACCATTCGTCATTAAATAAAGAAAAATTTACTATTTAGATTTTTCTGGTATGAATTCTGATTCTTTGAATTGCGCATTTTTTGAAACGCGTTCTTTCCTATGCATTTAAGGGTTAAATTAAACAAACAAAAACAAAAAAAAGTTACTTTTTTGAAAGAATCGTGTGTAATAAAACGTAAAAGGTGTTAGAAAATTGTAAGTTAAATCTTATTGTAACGCAATATTTTCTAAACATTCCCAAAAATTCTTCTTTAGTCTGTTGTCATATGATTATGAATTGAACACTACTCAAAACAACAAAATTCGTTATGTTTCAGACCGTGAAATTTTCGTTAAGCACTAATTAATCTATTTGAATAGTTAGCGTTAATTTTATTAATGTAAAAGTATTTTTTTCCTAAAAAAAAAAAAAAAAAAAAAAAAATCGAATCCGAAAGGATTAATTGTTTTTTAAAATGTAGTTATCATTTTATTTATTGTCTGTATAGGAGAGAAAAAAGGTTACACTGCAAATTTTCAAACACAAAAATGAACACATTTCGGAACACTTTTTGTATCCAAATTCAGAACACATTAATGTGTTGTGAGGCGGTTTTTGTGCTGTGATTGTGCTCTTAATATGTTGAAAAAAGTATAGTTATCTTAGAAATGTGCTCTAAAAAAAGCGTGGATAATTGTATTGTAAATAATGTTGATGAAAACATTTTCTGAAAATAATGTTGTGCTGCACAACGCTTTGTCTCCAAATTAACAACGCATTGTAAACATCCCACAATTTAGAACACTATAAAACAACACATGTATATAACACTTTCAAAGTATTTTCCACATAGTGTCTTTAAAGTTACACAATTCTAAAAATGATTGTTTTGAAAACACATTTTCTCCTGTTGTAATTTTTAACCATATTTTTTTCACAATCTTTTTATTTCGTACAACATATTCGTAACACATTCACAACAGAGTCGAAAACGATTTTAGTTAGAAGGCTTGATTTTTATGTTTAGACATGTGTTGCGAAAGTGTAATGTATCTTTACATTTGATAAATGTTTTCTTCCATAATTCATTACCACATAATTTCTTTTTTGAATTTAGCTTAGTATTTAAAATAAAAAAATCTGAAGAAAAAAAACTTGTATTTTTCTTCATAAGGATTTAAAAAGAGAAGATAAAAATTACCATAAAACTTACAAAAAAGAAATCTTTATTTCGAATATTGAATTTTCAAACATAATATAATGTAGATCTATCATAATCATGTTATTTTGTAGGTCATTAATATATACCTTTTATAAATAGGCGTTTATGTTTCAATTTTACACATATATTTTTTGTATTTTGATATAAGATATCATATAAATTTCTTTCTATATAGGCCTCATATCCAGTAATATCTTTTGATTTTTCACTAAAAGGACCATTAAGACATTATATGGGAATGTGGCGTTTGTGGAATTGGCTGAAATTTTGATGTATCGACTAAATATCTTTACACTTGATAAATGTTCTATTTTATCTCTATAATTACGTTTTAGAGTTTTGTTTCATATTTCAATTTTTTTTTAAAAAGGAAAAAACTTTATTTCCCTCATAAGAGATTAAAAGAAAAAAAACTGAGAATACTGACAGTAAAAAATTCTTTATTTCAGATATTTAATAGCGGTTATAGATTTTTATATTAACCATGTTATTTTGTAGATCGAAGCTTTTATTTATTTATTTATTTATTTATTTATTTATTTATTTATTTATTTATTTATTTATTTTTATTTTATTTTATTTATTTATTTATTTTTTTTTGGGGGGGGGGATATTTATTATTTTATTTTTGGTCATAAAATCCTCAAAGTAACTTCTATCCTTTCTATACCTTTTCACTTATTAGCTAACGGCCCTGGGAGGGGGGAGGAGAAACTACTGATCCTGGTTTTTGAAATTTAATTAATTAAATTTTCTTTAAATCTGAGTATATTGTTTTTTCCATGTGAATTAAAATAGTTAAAAATTAAAAGAAAGAAACTAAATTTTTTAAGAGATTATTTTTTATTTCTAATAATTCTTTTTTTTTATTATTATTATTATTACAAGTTTTCTGCATTTAAAAATTGGCTGAAACGGCAGGGGAAAAAACTTATTCACTAACCAAAAAAAAAAAAAAAAAAAAAAAGCTTTTTTTTTCTGCTACTTTTTGTTTATGTTTATTTTTGAATACTTAATTATTTTGAATTGTTAAGTTTCTTTCCATTAAAAAAATCAAGATGCAGGTTGCTGCCTTCCTTTTTTCCCCCTCTTAAATTTTATTCTGTTGACCACCGTATTCCGTGAGGTTGAAATTAAATTCATCGCTGTTCGTGAAACTTACTGCTGAGGAAGTGGAGCGAAAAATGTTAAAAATATAGACCGACATTTTTTTTCTCTGTTTTTCTTCTGTTCGTTTGCTTTTAATTTTACTGAGTACTATTTACTTCTATGTAAAACATAAACAGTGTTATAAATCTGGAAACATTTCCGTTATCTCTAACTTGACCAAAAATAAAATAAAAAGAATGTTGCCCAGTTAAACTGATGGCATTGAGCTCACAGGCTACGCATACTAATTGTACATTACAGCCTTATATTTTCAAGGGTTAATTCCGTTCGAAAAAAGAATTAAGAAGGGAACACAGCTCTCCCCTTTCCCTTTTTTTATACTTAATCATTGAATCTCCTAAACTATCAAGGACATGCTTTATCATAAAAAAAATCTATATCCAAAATTCAGAGCAGATCAAATAATTCTTAATAAAAACCCATTTAGTATTTATATAATTTAAGCATTTGTATAATTAACATTTGTGCAAGAGGAGTTATCCCCCTCTTTTATACTTAACCATTAAACTTCCAAAACTATTCAGAGAAATAGACAATTCTGCTTGAAAAACCCATTTATATAAATTAAGGGGAGGGGCATTAGAACCCCTGTTCCCCCTGTTTATACTTATTCAATGAACACCTAATAACAGTCACGGAATCGCCTCATCAGAATGATCCTAATCTAAATTTTGAACGAAAACTTAATTCTGCATGAAAAACCCATTTATATCAACTAAGGGGAGGGGCATGAGCCCCCCGTTCCCCCTCTTATACATATCGAATGAACTCCAAAAACTAATCAGGGAAGCGCCTTGTCCGGATATACCTATATACAAAATTTCAAGGGGATCGGATATTTGTATCATGAGTTATCGCGTTACGTACGAAAGTACATACAGAACGGGCGGGCACATAAGCTCTCGGGCTATGATAGCCTGTGAGCTAAAAAAACTGAATCACTGTTTAGGGTGTTCTTAAATCAAAAAGGGCCACTTTGTGACATAAGTTTTAATTCATTTTTGTTCGGAAATGCATGAAACTAGCAGACATTGTTATTCAGAAACTATCTAATCCCGCTCATTTTTCTGTTTTTTTTACAATCGCAATGGATATCTCAGAACAAGCCATCAAAGTCGACATTTCGAACGCATTTTCCGGTGAAAGCAGAAAGACTAGTCAATTAAAGGGAGAAAATCGCGAGACCACGTGATTAAAATAGCTCATAATTCGGTAGGTACTTTAATTATCACAAAATGGAAAACTCAGTTAGAATCGAAATTGCTTCCATAGTCAGGCTTTCCAGTTTCATATCTTTTCGTTAAAAAATGAGTTTGTAAATGTGTTAAAACGTTTTCGTTTGTTGAGAACACCCTTAACCTTCCTACCCTGAATGAGTCGAATCGACCCATTTCTATTATATATTTTATTCAATTTGAACTAGAAATTTCTTTATACATTAAGTTAAATAAAATATTCAGAGAACTAAATTAAATAAATAGGTAAAATAGCTTTAAATAAAAATTCTTGTGTCAAATGTTTTTATCAAGTTTGAGTAAGTTTCATCAGGGTGGGAAGGTTAAATGCAAATAATTCAATGTAAATCAAAAAGTAATATATGAGGGAAAACGAAAATTCAGGAGTACAAAATATAATCTAGAATTTGACAAAATAAAATCTTTAAATCTAATGGTGTAGCGCAGAAAGAGGAGGAGAATTATTTAAAAGAATTATAACCACTCGGATGCTTCAATAAAATCTGACAGTATATAAGACAATTCTGTTGTTTTTAAAACTTGTTAACGTAGTTGAAAAATACTTATGAATCTGGTCCGCCTGTTCGTCTGACCATACTCAAAACTCTCGTGAATATGCTCAGAATGTCAAGCAAATTTCATACGTTAATGGGGTTCACCATTAGAATGCTTGCTATTGAACATAAAGTATGTAAGTATTTACATTTTTTTTTTTTTTTTTTTTTTTTTTTTTTTTTTTACAGGGATGTATAAAAGAATTCCAATGCATTATGATACACGAGGACAAACAGCTGCGACGCATTTTAATGATGTCATGATATTCCAAACATAGTGAAATTAAAATGTATCACTCACATTTCTGTCAACTTTTACACTATTTTCCTACTTTTATTTTCCAAGATAAAAATTTAAATCATTCAATCCCACATTTCGGTGATTAAATAGGACAATTTTTTTATTAGGTTTAGTTGCTAATTAGGTTTTAGAATACATCATATAATATAACAGATGGCGCTGCTATGCTGATTTGTTCATGATTTTCTTGATAGCTACATTTCGAAAACTAATCAACGGAATTCAGTCAAACTTCATGTTCTATTACACTTTCACATAAATGGATCCTTATTAGGCTTGAGTGTATACTGCCCGATAGTTCTCGTTTTTATATGCTCTTTGCGTTGGGAATTTTGTTTCGCATATCTATGGATGTCGAAATTAAATTATTTGTTTGTAACATGCGATGCTCATTTCATCTCCTTTTTAATTGCGCACATTTCAACGAATCTTAGAATCCTCATGATGTGCATAGATTGTCATTTAATTTTGGCACCATGATTGCAAATTTTGAAGCATTGATATGTATGAGATAGGGATTGTTCTAGTATTACTTAGTAGCAGTAAAGGACTGAGAGGGGGGGGGGTCTAGTGTCTGCTTATTTTTGCTGACAAAGGGTAGAAGGGGTCACGAGAGTTTTTACGTGAGCATTAGACAGCAAAGCAACTATAGTTTAACGCCTTGGGAACGAGCGACACACATATGTGCCGCAAAAATGCTTAAGAATGCGTGTTTATCCCTACCAGTAAAATTTTACTGAAAAAATTGCCTTATTTAATCGGAGCATTTTTTCGATTTAATAAGGCACAAATTTCTGTTTTTTAAAACCAATTACAAAACATTAAAAATTTCATAAAATAATCCCGTCGCTAAGGGGTTAAAAACAAAAAGCAAAATATGTTGATTTGGATGTGGGCTTTTTGCAAATTTTGAAAGACTTATAGAAAAGGTATGGTGTAAACAAAGACCATTCCAGCTCACCACTGTATTCAATAAAAGACAATACAGAAATACGGATTCAAAGATCTTGGACACCAGATTAGAATAGTGAACACCAAACAAATAATAGGATTCTTGTGTGTGATTCTATGATCCTTATTAAAATTTTTAGTTACCCGTAAAGCATGGTGACATCACTGCAACGTCGTTGTGAAGTCACATTGTGACTTTGTGACCATCGATTGTTGATGTGAACTCACAGTGACTAAAATGTGAAGTCGTTATGGCCGTTTTAGAGCTTTTTTGTGACGTTTCACAAAGTGGTCACAATGTGACAAATTTGTGAAAAATGTGTCATTTGTGACTAATTTGACATTAACATTGTGACGAAATTGTGACAAAAGCGACGATATTTAAATTGCCAGAAACATGTTTTTTAAAGTAAATAACATGTTTTGAAGGATATTTATAAATTTCTAAAGATTTTTAAGTAAGTCACATCTCAGTCACAATGTGACGTCAATGAGTGGTGGCATTTTGGTCACAAATGTTATGTGACCAAAGTGACTCACAGTGACGTCACTGTGACCATGCATGCTATTAGGGTATGTGTCTAAATGAGTTAGGGCTTGTTGTATTTGCTAAAAGTTTTTTTCTTTTTTAAAATTCATTGCGATAAATAATAATATATTAAAAACTATTTTGTATTCAATGAATTGTTTAATGCAATTACACTGTAAAAAAAAATCTGTAAAGTTACTGATTTTTTTTTCCTAGGAAACTGGGATTCCTAGAATTTTTTATGTAACGGTAACAGGAAAAATTGCTGTAGCCTGTTCTTTTATATGAATTTTTGCTGTTACCGTTACATGAAAAGTTCTTGGAATCCTAGTCTCCTAGAAAAAATTCAGTAACGTTACAGATTTTTTTTTTTTTTCAGTGTAGTAACAGAACATTAAAACGATTTTGTTTTCCTTCTATACTACAACTCTTATATGCCTATTTATGTATAAATTTGCAGGACTAATATGCAATTTATCGTTAACTGTAATTTTTTTAATTGCAAACAATGTTGATGTTAGAATGCCATAAAATCTTACGTAAGCAAAATGGAGGGGGGGGGGAGATAGCATTTCCTAATTTTTTTTTTTTTTTTTTTTTTTTTTTTTTTTACAGGGTTGACTGAGAGTACAAAATGATTAAAAATATGTTTACGTAATACACTCTTTAAAAAATCTCTAAAGTTACTAAACTTTGTCTAGGAAACTGGGATTCCTAGAACTTTTTATGTAATGGCAACAGCAAAAATTCTTTTGTAACCGATTTTGCTACAT
This sequence comes from Maratus speculifer, assembly GCA_964019185.1. Lineage (NCBI taxonomy): Eukaryota > Metazoa > Arthropoda > Arachnida > Araneae > Salticidae > Maratus > Maratus speculifer. The sequence goes on from OZ025298.1 coordinate 99,550,136, forward strand.
GAATTTTTGCTATTACCGTTACGTAAAAAGTTTTAGGAATCCCAGTTTACTAGAGAATGTTTAGTACCTTTACAGATTTTTTTATTTTTTTTTTTTTTTTTTTTTAACAGTGTACTAAAACGACCCCCATACACTGTAAAAAAAATCTGTAATCCTACTGATGTAAAGTTGCCGAAATCTGTATAGTTACTAACATTTTATCTGTACACTGTACAAAAAAAGATGTAAATCTACAAAGCTAATTTTTGTAAAGCAACAGAAATCTGTAACTTAACAAACGAGTTTTCTAATATTACAGTTATCTTACTAAAATTTTATTTGTAACCAGGGTTGCAGTTATATGAAAAAAATCTTGGAATCCCAATTTCTTAAAAAATTCTTAGTAACCTTACAGATTTTTTTATTTTCGGTGGTAATCTATATCTGCACTGTAAAAAAAATTCTGTAAAGTTACTAAATTTTTGCTAGGAAACTGGGATTCCAAGAACTTTTCATGTTGCGGTAACATGAAAATTTCTTGTAACCGACTCTGAAACTTGAATTTTTGCTGTTACCGTTACAGGAAAAGTTCTTGGAATCCCAGTTTCTAGAAAAAGTTTAGTAACTTTACAGAATTTTTTTACAGTGTGTTACATACCTTTTTGCTGTTGCCGTTAGATAAAAATTTCTAGGAATCCCAGTTTCCTAGAAAACTTTTAGTAACTTCACAATTTTTTTTTTTTTTTTTAACAGTGTAGAAGAAAGCTCTGGGATTGTCACATCCGACCAGCTTTTCTTTGTTGTTTGTTTCACATAGTTCTGCCACTAAAATGCCTTACAATATTACCACACTCAAGCCCTATAGAATTTTTATTCCCATTTAACTGATCGGAGGGGGAAAAAATTAATGAACTTAATCTGACGTGATGATTGCTTGGCTATTACACAATGCGTCGAAAGGAGCCACCTTTTTTCAGGCTTGATTAACCAAGCATGTATTATAAATGAATTAATTCATAGTGCAAGTAAAATAGCTGACACCCACTGGGAATATTAAAAATACCTGTATGAAAAGAACAAAACTTACTGGAACATATAATGATAGTGCAAAAAGAAATAATCTAGCATATCCGCGCTTAACACTTTATTTTCCTACTGGGTTCTACTGAAGCAATTTTATTTTTATTTTATTTTTTTCAGTTGTTTAGCGTCAGAAAAATAAATGTATGCAATTTTAAAATTCATCACTATGGTTATTATTATTATTATTATTATTATTATTATTATTATTATTATTATTATTATTATTATTATTATTATTGATACTTGCTTGTTATAGATTCTTGGCGTTATAAAAAGATTACGTAACACATATAAAAAAATTGCCAATATTTATATTTATTAGATTTATTTCTTCTGTTTGTTTATAAAAATGGAGCTCTTATGTCGTTAAAATATTAGAATAATTAAATGTCACCAGAATTTAAGTATAAAATTGTTTTTAAATTAGTAAAAGCATCGTAAAATATAGCTGACACCCACAGGGAATCATAAAAATATCTGTATGAAAAGAACAAAACTTACATATCATGATAGTGCAAAAAGAAATAATCTAACATATCCGCGCTTAACACTTTATTTCCCTCTTGGGTTCTACTGAAGCGGTTTTATTTTTTTATTATTATTTTTTGTTGTTGTTGTTGTTGTTGTTTAGCGTCAGAGAAATATATGCAATTTTAATTAGTCGTCACTGTGGTTATTATCATTATTGATATTTACTTGTTATAGAATGTTGGCGTAAAAAAAAAAAAAAAAAAAAAAAAAAAATTAAATGGCACAATTCGGCTACAGAAAGTGAGATTTGTTTGCCAAACATAATATGAAAACAAACCTGATAAACTTTTATGTTTGATTACGTAACGCATTTACAAAATTTTCAATAATTACATTTATTACATTTATTTCTTTTATTTGTATATAAAAAATGGAGCACTTATGTTGCTAAATTGTCAGAAAAATTAAAAGTCACCAGTAATTAAGTATAATTTTTTTTAATAACCTAGTCTGACATTACTAAGCCTAATATTAATTTGCCTGACTAATATGTAATTTATCATTAACTGTAATTTTTCCATGGCAAACAGTGTTGATATTAGAATGTCATACATCTTACATAAGCAAAGTGGGGGGAGGGGGTACAAAATGACTAAAAATATGTTTACATAATATTAGAACGGTCCCATAGAAGAAAGTTCTGGGATTGTCACACCCGACTAGCGTTTCTTTGTTGTTTGTTTCACACAGTTCTACCACTGAAATGCCTTACAATATTACCACACTCGAGCCTTATACACTTTTTATTCTCATTTCATTGATCGGAGTAGAAAAAAAATTGATGAACTTAATCTAATGTGATGATTGCTTAGCTATTACACAATGCGTCGAAGGGAGCCACCTTTTTTCAGGCTTGATTAACCAAGCATGCATTATAAATGAATTAATTCATAGTGCAAGTAAAATAGCTGACACCCACGGGGAATATTAAAAATACTTGTATGAAAAGAACAAAACTTACTGGAACATATAATGATAGTGCAAAAAGAAATAATCTAGCATATCCGCGCTTAACTCGGGTTCTACTGAAGCATTTTTTTTTCTTTCAGTTGTTTAGCGTCAGAGAAATATATGCAATTTTAATATTCATCACTATAGTTATTATTATTATTATTATGGATACTTGCTTGTTATAGACTCTTGGCGTTAAAAAAAAGTTTACGCAACACATATAAAAAATTGCCAATAATTACATTTATCAGATTTATTTTTTCTCTTTGTGTATAAAAATGAAGCACTTATGTTGTTAAAATGTGAGAATAATTAAATGTCACCAGAATTTAAGTACAAAATTGTTTTTAAATTAGTAAAAGCATCGTAAAATAGCGGACACCGACAGGGAATCATAAAAATACCTGTATGAAAAGAACAAAACTTACATATAATGATAGTGCAAAAAGAAACAATCTAGCATATCCGCGCTTAACACTTTATTTCCCTCTTGGGTTCTACTGAAGCGGTTTTATTTTATTTATGTATTTATTTATTTTTTATTTTATTATTATTATTTTTTTTTTTTTAGTTGTTTAGCGTCAGAGAAATATATGCAATTTTAATAGTCGTCACTATGGTTATTATTATTATTGATATTTACTTCTTATAGGCTCTTGGCGTAAAAAAAAAAAAAAAAAAAAAAAAAAAAGATTGACACAATTGGCTGCAGAAAGTGAGATTTGTTGCCAAACATAAATGAAAACAAACTTGATAAACTTTTATGTTTGATTACGTACCACATTAAAAAAAAAAAATTCCAATAATTACATTTATTAGATTTATTTCTTCTATTTGTACATAAAATGGAACACTTTTGTTGCTAACATGTTAGAATAATTAAATGTCACCAGAAATTAAGTGCTTTTTTTTCCCAAATGAGTAAAAGCATTTTTTACATACATTATAAAAGTAGAATCTTATTACAAAATTCTGATGCCAATGTAATTTTTAACAACAGTATTCACAATTACATAAACATTCTGATCACTGTTCTATAAGAATATATTTTTCACTTAAAATAACATCGTCACTAGATTTCACTTTCATTTATTTTTTAATGCTTTTAAATGTTCAAAAAAAGAATGTGGCTATTATTAATTTCTCCCCTTGTTTTTACCAGATGATGTTGCTTACAACAACTTCTCACTATAATGAACGTCACAGAATGAAGTGAAAATCTTGGTAACACTGACGTCAGACATTTTTCACTTATGCATCCATCAACGCTCGACCACTGGCCCCAGATGGTTTACCACACCCCTCCTCTTACACTTGCCTCAGCAGTTGCGCCGCAGAATGCTCCACAAAGCATGATGAGCCTTCCTCCACCTGAACTCCTAGGACCTTACTACAAAACACCATTACAAATACAACAACCAGTGTGCCCCTTACCGACGTACCATCACGAAAGGTATACGCCTCCTTACAGCCCTTCAGTGTACCTGCCTCAGACTCCTTTGGTATACAATAACATTCTGCCTCAGCCGCAATATGAGACAACACTAATTAACAGTAGACTCAAAACGAGATTCGATTTCTCAAGACTGGCAGAATCGGCGACGACTGCTGATACAAGAAAAGCCGAGGACCCGTTCGGAGCTCTAGTCAACCCTTGGTGTCCACTGGGGCCTAGGTATGCTGGCCCAAGGACTCTCACCAGCAGTGGATCCACGAGGCCCAGGAAGGAATTTATTTGTAAGTTCTGCCAAAGGAGGTTCACCAAGTCGTACAACCTGCTTATCCACGAGAGAACACACACCGATGAAAGACCTTACACCTGTGATATCTGCCACAAGTCTTTCAGGAGGCAAGACCACTTGAGGGATCATAGGTAATTTCCTAACTTACTTTTTTTTTTCAATTTTTTTGGTAAAACCTTGAAAACTTTATTATACACTCTTTTATTTAAGGCTCCTGTCCTTGCCGGCGAAGACAATCGAGAACTAATGCTATTCCTTTGGAGAGGTTATTTTCTAATATCTCGTTTGCATTTTGACATTTTTATTTATTTATTTATTTATTTATTTATTTATTCTTTCATTTGGATAGCTGAGGTCCCTCTCTACATCACTTCTTTTTTACTTTTTCGTGCTTTGGTTGCAGATATTTTTTAGAATAACACTTTCGGTTTCGATACCGGTTTTCAAAATGAAAGTAACTTTATTTTAAAAAAATCTGCAATAGAAATCGAAAAAGTAAAAAAGGAGCGATGTAGAAAATGACGTCAGCTATTCAATGCAAAGAAAAAAAAATTACAAATGCCGAAATGCGTACGAGTTATTAGAAAATAACCTCCCTATAGGAATAACTTTAGCTCGCAAGTGTTTTCGCTTGCGGGGAAATGAACCTTAAAGGGGTCTAAAAAACAAAAATCTTATAAAAAAGTTATTTTATTCATTTTTTTTCTACTTAAAATGACGTTTAAATCCTGTTTTTATTTTAATTGAAACATGAAATATTGTTTTTTTTTTTTTTTTTTTTTTTTTTTCATTTTGATTTGCTTTTAAGCAATGGTTGTCATGGAAGTGACTTCTTGTGAAAATGTGTTATTCTTCATGAAGGGCTTTTTCACCATTTCTCCTATTTAAATTGCTATAAATAAAAAACCGTTAGAGATAAATAGTTCAAACTTGGAACATGTGTTTTTCAATTATTTCATTTAATTTTTTATTCAGCAAATTAAAAAATATGTATTTACTTTTGAAACTATGATTTTTTAAGTTAAATCATTTTTTTTAAATTTTTACTTTAAATATTTTTAATTTTTATACAAATAATTTTTATATAGTTAATATTTTTAAAATTGCTGAATCAAAATTAAAGCTTATATATTTTTGTTTATTTAAATGAAAACATACTGAAAATCTACAAATAATATTACGAGTTATAGCGATTTTAAATTAGAGAACTTTTTTAATACATTTTTAATTAAAAAAAAGTATGAGAAGTTTTACAGTGTGATTTTTTACTAACGGTATGGTTAATCATCACAAAAAACTTTCAAAATTTTAACTCAAAAAATATAAATTATTTTGAAATGTATCCCAGACCCCCTTAACTCGATTAGATTTTTGTTATGTAAAGATAGAAAATTGTTATCGATTTTTTTACTGACTTTCTTATATGCCACAATTATAAAAATCACCTTTACGGGCGTGTTTGTGTGATGATATTACACTGTTTTAATATTTTTAGAACTTAATTATAAATTTTAAGGCGTTTTTTCCGTCAGCCCTTTACAGATTGTAAATCGCCAAATACTATTCTCTGTAACTTATATAATTGTACGCGAGTTGAAACAACAAAGGATTCTCCAGTACATGGACACCAAAATAGGCCAAATGGCTGTGAAACTGCAACAATGAAACATTTTAGAGGCTAAAAAGTAGTAAATATGTTATGAGCAAAAATAATAATAATAAAGAGTGCAATATTTAAAAACTACGATTATGTCAAAATAGTTTAATGAATTATTATTATACGTTAAAACAATCAATTTGAAAATATTAAAATTATTTTTAAATAGTGTTTTATTTTTTCGTACAGCAGGAGTATTGCATCTTAAAAACCAGAGTTAATTAAAAAAAAATAAAAAATGAGGTCGTATTCAGTTTTCTCGACTACATATTAGTAAAGATTGACTATTCTCATTAAAGAAGAGAATAAAATGAGGGATTTTATTGGTTAGTGTTATAAGGATATGAAGTATTACGCCTTTCTTTGAATTTAGTATAGAATTGTGGAATAATATAGGGAATAATAATTTTAAAAAAACTAACACTTGTCAAATTGCATCAATTGATTGTGGGAAAGTATCAATTTTTCCCCATGCATAGATGCAAATGCTATAAGTAGATTGATCAAAGTCAAAATTGAATCAGCCATTTATTTATATCAAGGTCTATAATAATAAAAAAATATTTTTTTTTACGAGTGTACATGCTATTCACATAAAAACGAACACAGTTTATAAGCCACTTAATCATAATCTATAGTTTGAACGGATTTGCTACATTAATTTTGACAGGGTTGTCCAAAAGATATTCGTTCTTATTCAATTTGTTGACGGTCTCCTATAGTGTTTCGGGGGGGGGGGGGGGAAGGGAGATCTTCGCAGAAATATATAACATCTACTATAATGTTTACACACTTAGAATTTCAAGATAATTCTTCGTGTATTTTTCCAGATATTTAACTAAATGTCTAAATGGCAAGTGGCCGGTCACTTTTGGCCATATAGTATAGAAATCGTGAAAAGCACAGCAGTTTGACGAAATTTGCGCATCATTTTGTGAAACATAGCTACTTTGGAAATCGTAAAAAACGTAGTACAACAGTTCCACTTTTTAATTGATATACATTCAAACATTATCAGCATATATTTATGTCAAGGTATATATGAATCTGAAGTTTTATTAAATTTTGTGTAGTTACAGTTCATGAGTTAGAGCGTCTACAAAATTCGCGTCACATACAAATAGATAGATAGACATACAGACAAATATTTTCTAAAAATATTCAAATCTTATTCAGAAGCTTCTGAAACGTATAAATTCTTCAGAAAACGGAAGTCAAAATTTTTCACAAATCCAGTACTTTCTTCTTATGTATTAGAAAAAAATAAAATTGATAACTATCATTTCAAAATGACAAATTCATTGAAAAAATAAAAAAATGAAATAGTAGACAACTAAAATTCAAACATTAATAAAATTATACAGATAACAGATTATAATAAATGAAAATACGAACTTTGGACTGCTTTTTGGTCGAAGCAGTTTGAATGCTCTCATTCCAAGTCACACAAGGTTTCCCAAATAAATACTTTAAAGTTTAAAATCCATTAATTGTTGAATTTTAATAAATATACAGATAAAGTATGTATCATTTTTATGATGAAGGTCATACATTTTGTATACGGTAATTTCTAAGATAGTTTAAAATTTAAAAAATGATTGGTTAAAGATTGTACTGCTCAAGCTGATACGAAAAAACATATTTAAAAAGTAAAACAGAATTAGTCTTCTTAGTAATTCCATCCATTGTCTATTTTTTTTTATTACTCTATGCAAAATTTACAATCTATATTATAAATAAGTTTTCTTACTTCTCTTTGTAATAATGGCGGATCAAAGGGGAGGGGGGGGATGAAGGTCGTGACTTTCTGTAAATTTCTAAAAAGCGTTTTAAAAATGAAATATATATTAATTTTTTTCAAATTTACCTCTAGCTCGAGAATCTTTCTGACTCTTTAAAGTTCTATTTAAATCCAAAGAAGATCATTTTTAAGACATTTAGGAAGTAAATTTTAATCTCAGATGCAAGACATTTGCAAGTATACTTATTCACCACAAATGTGATTGATTAGCGTTTTCCGTTTTTCGATAAAAGCAAAAGATTTTTCCAGAAATTTCCGCCAAAATGTAAAATATTAAATTGAATTTCAGGTCGCGACAGCCAATTGCTCACTCGTGGCAGCATTTCTGAAACAGTCAAGTCCTAAAATGCTCAATTTCTGAAAGATTTTTTGCTGTTATAATAAAATCGGAAATTCTTCAATTTCTTGGTGTCTAATTGAAATGTGTAAATTTTATATTTTTACGAATATTGATGCAATTTTTTTGTATTTACTAATGAAAATGATTTCCTAAAAGTATCAAAAAACTAGTCAAGAGATGTTACCCTTTGCAAATAAAAGATCCAACAACAGAATTAAGCATGAAGTGAACTTCATGCTTAAATGATGTAGAAAAGGAAGCCTGGACATCGTTCGTTGCAGTCACTGAGAACTTTTTAGGGAATCATAAATCCCCGCAACATGTTAACCTTGTTGAGAAAATGTTACAAGCTTATCATAAAATGAATTGCAACATGTCTTTGAAAATACATTTTTTGGATTCGCGTTTAGATTTTCCCCCCGAAAATATGGGAACTATGAGTGATGAACACGGAGAGTGATTTCACCAAGATATAGCTGTTATTGAAAAACGATATCAAGGAAAATGGAACCTTGCGATGTTGGCAGACTACTGCTGGTTGGTAATTAGGGAAACCTCCACCGCGAATTACCATCGACAAACAAAAAAATGAAAAAGGAAGCTTTTTTTTTACCCGAAATAAATTAGTTTAAGATTAAAATTTGTAAAAAACATAAAAAATATATATATATATTGATATATCATAAAATTATGACGTGATAAAAATGTTTTATTTGACTTTCTACACTACTTCTAGCACTCAGAAAACGAATCACATAAAATTATTTGCGATGTAAAAAAAGTTATTTTTTGTTGACTAGTCTGTTATTATTCCATTTAACATATATTCAGATTACCTTTGTTGATAGTACAGGGTTGTTATAATTAAAGTTCGCCTATTCAGACGACTCTAGAGCCTGTTCTATGGCTCCAAACAAATCAGAATTTCACTAGTACGTAGTTAAAGACATGCGCTCTGCAAAAATGAAAAAAAAAATTAGTTAGAATTTTTGTCAGTAGGTGGCGCTGCGCCAATATTTAAGCCAATATTTGCGGATTCCTTTATTTTCTGGGGATTTTTGAAAGATTCTGTATCTAAAGACAGATGTCAGACAATCTCTGATCTGAAAGACAGTATTAGACTTCGCATTCGCTCAATCTTACAGGACAGTTTACGCAGTGTTGTAGAAAGCACAATTCTGAGAATGGAATGCATTATTAAAAATGGCAGAAGATTCATTGAGCGTGCATCATGTTATTCTTCGTTATTTTCTTACTGCCAAGCGACATGTTTTATTTTTGTCGATGCAGTTTACATCACATGAAATGATATTCATTTTTCTGTATTGTTTGGAGTCATAGGTCAGGCTCTAGAGCTGTCTGATTAGGTGAACTTAATTATAACAATTCGCAGTTCGTCGAAGTTTGTTGAAACTTTTAAATTTGTGTGTTTCATCTGGATTGACTGATATTCATATAATGAATCTGCAAACTAACTTTAAATATTGGCGCAGCGCCACCTAGTGACAAAAAAATTGACTAATTTTTTTTTTCGATTTTCGCAGAGCGCATCTCTTTAACTACGTACTAGTGAAATTTTGTTTCGTTTGGAGCAATAGAACCGGCTCCAGAGCCTTCTGAATAGGCGAACTTTAATTATAACAACCCTGTATATCCTTCGTATGAAAATTTGCCTTTTTCGTTGGATAAGATAATTAGCAGCTTTTAGAGGCCATACCAACAATTTGCATACTGATATAAAACTTTATATTAAATGAATCGCCTGAGGCATATCTGAATACTTGTGATGTAATGATTTTATTCGTTTTCTGAATGGTCCATATTTAATGTCCAGAAATGAAATACTTCTTTGCCAAAAAAATATATAAAAAACTACAAAAAAATAACAACTCAGAGGCAAGTTGAGATACAGCTTTCAAACAAATTGCATTTAAAATATTTTTTTTTTCTTTTTATTGTTAATGAGCGATGTTTAGAAGTTTAAAAATTTGCAGTACCGAAAATTTTAAAACTGAAATTTCATTTAAAATCTCTTTTTAACTAGTCCTGGAATATTAATGTTTAATCCATGGCGTATGTAATTTAGGACTCTGTTATTAAGTAAGCTCCGTATTGACCATCATACAAAAAATGTTATTATTATTTTTTTTTTAAATACAGAATTTATTTATGTCTAAAATTTTAATTTTTGAAAATATAATTTTCCAAATCGTCGATATAGTTTGTTAAATTACTTTTTTTTTTATTATTGAAAGGTGAGTAGCATACCAATAAAGATTGAGAACCACTGATCTATATTTCAATATGAAGCTTTTTTAAACCGATTTTGCTTTGTTGTTTGATGAAACTTCTTTAGCCGCGGTCTTGTGCCGGTCGCCATATTTGTTCGAAATAACAATAAGATCTTAACATTATAATTATTGAGGTTTTACTACTCTAAGTTTATGATATGTATAGTAACTAAACAGACTCGATACGATCTAATCGCGATACAGTTGAAATATGAAAATCTACAGGACCTGATCCTTTTTTCCATTTGCATGTATCAGAATCCGGAAGAGACCATCCCATTCTGGCAACCAATTTTAAGGTGGATGATTTTGGTATATATGATAAGTAAGATGGCAACGAAACTGATAGTCAGTTAAAGGAGCCAGTCGTTGCACAAATGAGTGTTACAAAGTTGGCGCATGCGTATTTGAGCTCTGGTTTATCGTCTGCTCAAAAATCAAAACAGGGCGAAATATTGATGTAATGTCAATCGGTCTTATTTTTAGAAACGAAAATTTTCATCATTCATTTTCGAACCACAATTGGAAAAACATGTATGATAACTGAAATTTACAAAAAATATAAATTAAATGTACATTTTCTCACGTATATGTAATTTTTTAACTGCGAAATTTTGCATGCTTAAATATACACTAATAATAGTAATAATAATAATATAATAATAATAATAATAATAATAATAATAATAATAATAAACAAATAAAATAAATAAAAAATGCAAATATTTATGTCTTCAGATTAGAATACCTAACTACTATTTTTAACAAAGAGATAAATTTCCATTCCGAAAAATAAGTGCGAGCGGGATTCGAATTCACATAAAAAAAAATCGCAAATCCCGTACGCTCTGACCTTGCTACAGAACAGAGCCACTTACCAGCAACAAAATTTATCCGATTATAAACTGTAGCACTGTTTAGATTCGATCTCGATTTTCGAGCAGGCGACAAACCAGAGCTCAAATACGCATGAGCCAACTTTGTAATTCTCAGTTGCTGCAACAACCCTTTCTTGTCAATTGATGCACTAGCAGTAATTATTGCTTAACAGAATCACAAGATTGCTGCAATGTAAAATGGATGGGAATCCAATTACTAATGATGTTTCCAAGTCGAGGTAACATCAGTAATCGGGATATAGTTCATTTCACATGGCAACAGCTATGCGATATGGCCACGGAAAAACTCCCCCCCCGGTGCGTTAGCTGACTGGCATTTTCGTTATATTTACCATCATATCTATTATATATACCAAAATCATCCACACTAAAATTGGTTGTTATAAATTGACGCTCTCTGCCACACTAATTATTTCTAAAAAATAATCAGTGCTTAATCAAATGCTTTTTACATTTACTCATTATTATTTTTTCTTTTCATAGGTACATCCATTCAAAAGAAAAACCTTTCAAATGTACAGATTGTGGTAAAGGTTTTTGCCAGTCACGGACCCTGGCCGTTCATCGAATTCTACACATGGAAGACTCACCCCATAAATGTTCGACTTGCGGCAGAACGTTCAATCAGCGAAGCAACCTCAAAACCCACCTCCTCACTCATACAGACATCAAACCGTACAACTGCGGGTCATGCGGCAAAGAATTTAGACGAAATTGTGATCTGAGGCGGCATACTCTAACGCATGCCTCTAGCGGCGGATGCGAAAACAACAATGGTCTTTCGCCGATAGATGGCGCACCTATCTCTCCATCTAGTGTCTGTGACTCTGGATTAGAAAGTGGCGATCAAGATCCAGGTTTTGATGACGATGATGAAAGCGATTCCTTATCGAATCATGAAAACGAAATTGTCGATGTCGAAAACTAAACTGCGAAAGAAATAAGCACAAAGCAGCACAAAATGGTTGGTCCAGTATTGGCTGATTGTGAAATCCAAAGTTTCAGCAAGTTAAAATTGTCCATTTCTGCCAATAAACATTTGACAACAAATAAATATCAATGTACTCCATCAATGGCTATTACTATATGTAGGTGTCTGTGCGTGTGTGAGAGTGTGTACGGGTGTGTGTCAGGAGCGAATAACGCTATTGAAAGTGGGCATGTTCTGGCTAAATGCACCAGGGTGAACTGTACAGACACAGTCACCATGATTAAACCAAGGTTAAGACTCCAGTCCCGTCAGGAGAAGATACTCGCGAGCCACTGCCAAACTTATGAGAAAATTATTTGCTAATATCTCATTTGTATTTAGACAGTCTTGAATATTTTTTGTATTGGATAGCTGAAGTCATCTCTATATCGGCCTTTTTTTACATTTTCGAATTTGGTTGCAGATATTTGTTTATAATGACATGTTCATTTTCTTCCGAAAATGAAAGTAGTTTTATAAAAAATATCATCTGCAACCAAAATCGAAAAAGTAAGAAAGGTGTGAAGTAGAGATGAACCTCAGCTATTCAATACAAAAAAATATTTAAGAATGTCGAAATACAAATGAGATATTAGCAAATAACATCCTCATAAGTTTAGCTTTAACTCGCGAGTATCTGGGCCTGACGGGACAGGAGCCTTAACATAAAAGGCAGTCTGCTGCGCTATCTTTCAGATAAAACCGTTAGAGTTATGTGATGATTTTTTACAACACTTGCATTATGAACCAAATGGTCTAAAATAAGAAATACTGTAACGCATCGCAGCAACCTGTCTTTTTAATTATAGTCTAAGAGTCGACCACACAAACCCTAAGTCATCGAGAACAAGAAAAATTCCTTTATATTATGGAAGAGTAGTAATAGAGGAATCTAATGATCCATGTCTACCGGAAGTGAGGTGGTGCATAAGCCGAAAATTAATACCACTAATGTTGATTCGTAGGCTTAGCATTACGTTTGCCGTACAATCAAAAGTAGGAAAACATGGAAAACTCGGTGCAGGAAAACACAATGTTAAGCCTACGAATCAACCACTAGTGGTATAAATTTTTGGCTTATGCACCACTTCGCTTCCGGCAGACATGGATCATTAGATTCTTCCACGACTACTCTTTCACAAAATAAAGGAATTTTTCTTGTGCTTGATGACTTAGTGTTTTGTGCGGTCGGCTCTTGGACTATTAGCCTTGGACACAACTAAATAATTGTTTGTTGATCCAAATGCACGCCAAAATTTGTTGAATAAAATATAATGAATAAAATAAATTGAACAAAAATATTGTTGATTTATTGAAGGCACATCAGCCTGCTAAACGATTTCCATAATTACCCAATAATGGACCAACTAACTTTTTGTGCTACTTCTGTGCTGAAAGAACACTTAATTCAAATCAAATATTGTTGGATTACAAAACTGCTGTTGTTGATTGTAGTTGAATTTGAACATTTTACGAAATTCTTTGTACAGAAAAATTTTATGTGCATCTCTGCTTCTGTTTTTCTTAATTTCGCAGAGATAGTTTGACCATGCAATATTTTAGTTATTATATGTTTCTACTTTGTTGAAATTGCGTTTGTGTAAATATGCATTTGTACTGAAATGTATCCCATAGAACTATAAAACATAATACAAAAATTAGCGTCTTGCATCCTTATAATTAGTTGTAAATTGTCACTATTATAAAAAAATTGTTTTTATATCAGTTTGAATGCTTGTTGAAATAGTATTTGTTTTCTTTAATTTATTGAATGTATTCATATAAAAAATAAATTCTTGAAATCAGGCTGAATTGGCTGTGTATCTTTAACACCGAATTATTCTATTGCAAGTTTTCTTCTGAATATACATTTATTATATAAAAATGAAAAATTTTCTGTCTGTAATTCTATAGAAATACACATTTTGGAAGCCAGAATTGTGAAATATTACGTACATAATACCGCTTCTCTCATTTCCCCTTACATCCAGAAAAAGGAATTGATTAAAACTACAAAACATGTTTTGTTGAGTACATTTTGGTTGCTTTAAGCGAATTTTTTAGCTAAAGTAAAAAATCGGTTTTGTTGCTCAGACAAAGAAAAAAAAAACATTGTTAACACTCTTATAAAATTTTAACAAAATTTCATCCATTTTATCTGAGTCCTACTAAAGTCTTGTATTTTCAATTTGTAAATCCAATAAAATTTTGTTGTTTTTGCAAAATTCAAATTGGTGTGCAGTAGCCATAACTCTCTCACGTAATTTTGTTTAATTGACTTATATCTATCTATCTATCTATATATATATATATATATATATAAAGGCCAAACGTATCTGTGCGTAACGCATACGTCATTTTGTGAATGGCAATACTTTGAAATTTGAAATGAAATTTCGATTTTACATTTTTTGCTACTGCAAAATTTAAAATTTCTAAACATTCCACATTTTAATTTTTTACACCAGGATAGGGAATAAAATGTACTTTTGAATGCAATTTGTTTGAAAGATGTATCGTAATTTGTTTTTAAGTTATTAATTTTTTTTGTAGTTTTTAGCTCACAGGCTATCATAGTCTGAGAGCTTATGTGCCCGTCCCTTCTGTATGTACGTTCGTGCGTAACGCGATAACTCATGATAAAAATATCCGATCCACTTGAAATTTTGTATGTAGGTATATCCAGACAAGGCGCTTCCCTGATTAGTTTTTGGAGTTCATTCGATATGTATAAGAGGGGAACGGGGGACTGATGCCCCTCCCCTTAGATGATATAAATGGAATTTTCATGCAGAATTAAGTTTTCGTTCAAAATTTAGATTAGGATCATTCTGATGTGGCGATTCCGTGACTGTTGTTAGTTGTTCATTGAATAAGTATAAATAGGAGGAACAGGGGTTTTAATGCCCCCCCCCCCTTAATTTATATAAATGGGTTTTTGAAGCAGAATTTTCAGATTTCGTTCAAATCTCTGAATAGTTTTGGAAGTTTAATGGTTAAGTATAAAAGAGGGGGATAACTCCTTTTAAATTATATAAATGCTAAATGGGTTTTTATTAAGAATTATCTCATTTGCTCTGAATTTTGGATATAGATTTTTTTATATGATAAAGCATGTCTTTGATAGTATAGGAGGTTCAATGATTAAGTATAAAAAAAAGAGGAAAGGGGAGAGCTGTTTCCCCTTCTTAATTTTTTTTCGAACGGAATTAACCCTTGAAAATATAAGGCTTTAATGTACAATTAGTATTTGTAGCCTGTGAGCTCAATGCCATCAGTTTAACTGGGCAGTATTCTTTATTTATTGATACTTTTTTATCATTGTGGCAACAGAAGTATTCCATTTTTGTTGAAAGTAAAGGAAAAATAGCAAGTTACTGTATCTTTTTGATGACCAAAAAAACAATAAAGTATTATTTTTATGATGATAAAAACGTGGTATATGTAATAACAGAGTCATACATTACGTACGCCATTAATATTCCTGGACCAATCAGAAAAAGAAAGTCATCACAAAGATTCAGATATAATTCGAGCTCGAGACTATAAAAATTGCCGTTTTAACTTATGTGACGTCACAGGAATAATGTCTAAGGTATTTATTTGCATGGTGATTATTTTAGAAAATTTCATTTACAGTTAAAAGAATGTAAATCGTTTAGTGTATGCTTCCTGTTCATAGCAATCGAGATTTCAAGTTTGAATTAAAATAATTTTAAAATGTCACTTAAAAAAAAAAAAAAAAAAAAAAAAAAAAAAAAAAAAAAAAAAAAATGAATACGAATATGAGAGGTGCATATCTAAATTTAAAGATGATGAAAATGATGATGTCGGATATGGATTTCACGAGGAAAAAATCTATGATTGAGTCAAACTGAAATAATTTTTTCTATATTTCATTTGGAATAGCCTTAATTCATAACTTTATCATAATAACAGATCTTTATTATATTTTACTGCTTACATATGCAATTCATTTTAATTTCAATACTTTCTGCAACTGAGTTTTATAGAAATAGCACTTTGTTAACTTTAGTTTAAAAATTATTTTTTTAAGAGTTAAACTTACCAATTTAAGGTGCATTTTTGTATTGTAACCAATTTTGAACGTTTATTATAAATCAATGGAAGTTCCTTCTTAAAAATTTTCTTTCGGCGAAATTCGACGGGTTCTACCTTGTACCTATAACAGATTAATATAATTTTTGGATAATAAAATCTTTTCAAATTGAGGCGGAATAATGACGTTATTATTTCGTTATTATGCATTCCGGATGAAAATTGTGGACGGAAAAAAAAAATCAACAATATTTTTTTGTTTATTCAGACAAAATTTCCATTGACCCATATTTAAACGAAAAGATTTGTTGTACTAAACAAATTTTTGTTGATTCAACAAAACTTTTTTCTGGGTATACTCATATGGACAATGTGTTTGCACAATGGAGTTATGAATAAAGAGGACAAGGCATACAGTGTATTGTTCAGCACAGTAACGAGTGAAGTAACTGAGGAGGTTGTCACAAGGTAAAGGCCGTTTCTTTTAACCGTTTTAGCTATTGCTAATTACAGCCAGTGAAAATTTCTACCAGTAAACTTGAATAGAAAATTTCGTCTAATATAAGGGCCTTATTGGTGTGGGGAAAATTTCACTCTCAAATATTGTAAAAAATTTCTGTTTTTTTTTGCTGGTGTCAGTCATATTATAGTCTTTTCATTAACACAGATAGTGCAATCACAGCAAAAAAAAAAAAATCTTGACATTTGCGATTTTAGACGTTTTGTTAAATATCTGGAAATATACATAAGGAATGACTCTGAAATTCCAGATGTATAAACAAAATAGTACAGGTCATATATTTTCGAGAAGATTTGTTTCCAAAATCCAATAAGGGACTGTAAACAAATTGAAAAAGAACGAATATCTTTTGAATTAACCCTGTCAAAACTAATGTAGCAAAAGCGTTTAAACTGCAGATTATGATTAAGTGGCTTATGGTAATAAACTGTGTTCAGTTTTATACGGATAGCATGCATACTCGAAGAGAAATTAAGGTTTTTATAGAAACGGTCCCAAATTTTGTCAAGTTTTTTGCTTATAATTTGCAGAGTTCTAATAAAAAACAATGTTCGTCTCAGAAAATATGAGAAACGACATTGTACATAATACCATGTAATCAAAATTAAAAATATTAATAATTGTTTGAAACATGAGCAGGTTTACTAAATAAATTTTCACTGCGCATGTGTCAACACTATAAAAAAATTCATTTGCATTTTGTGTTAGCTAAATGTATGGAACAACTTTTGTTAAAGTTTCAAAATCATAGCTTGAAAATTCTGAAAATTATCGTCGAATGAATAAAATCAAAATCCGATATTCCCAAAATGAAACAAAAAGATGGGTAGCTGTATCCATATTCCACTGATTAGTGTCTACACAATACTGCACGTACTACTATATTTGGATACAGCTCCTCATTTTTTTTCTTCATTTTGGAAATAACGGATTTTGATCTTATTCTACCGACGATAATTTTCATAATTTTCAAGGTATTATTTTGAAACTTTAACAAAAGTTGCTCTATACATTTAGCTACCACAAAATGCAAATAAAATTCTTATAGTGTTACGCATGCGCATTGAAAATGAATTTAGTAAACCTGCTCATTTTTCATACAATTATTAATATTTTTTAATTTTGATTACAGAATATTATGTACAATGTCATTTCTCATATTTTCTGAGAAGAACATTGTTTTTTATTAAGAACTCTGCAAATTATAAGCAAAAAACTTGACAAAATTTGGGACGGTTTCTATAAAAACCTTAATTTCTCTTCGAGCATACATGCTATCCGTATAAAAATGAACACAGTTTATTACCATAAGCCACTTAATCATAATCTGCAGTTTAAACGCTTTTGCTACATTAGTTTTGACAGGGTTAATTCAAAAGGTATTCGTTCTTTTTCAATTTGTTTACAGTCCCTTATTGGATTTCGGAAACAAATCTCCTCGAAAATACATGACCTGTACTAATTTGTGTATACATCTGGAGTTTCAGAGTCATTCCTCATGTATATTTCTTCATATTTGACAAAACGTCTGAAATCGCAAATGTCAAGATTTTTTTTTTGCTGTGACAGCAGATTATCTTGGCTGTCACAGTGTGGCGGAACTACTACCGCCGAAGTAAACACGTACCAGTAAAACTGAATATCAGTTTTTGCCGTTATTTTTCATTGAAATTTTCCATTAAAGATGTTTTTAAATAAAGAGAACTCCCCACTTTATTGGTGGTTAGTTTATTGGTTCGCGAAATTTTAAAATAGAGGGCCAAAATCACAGTCAGGTGTGATCCAGTGACCTCATTGGTCGTGTGATATGGGTGAAAATCACGAACGTGTTTCTCTATTAGAAAAAGAGTGAGGAGTAAAGTAATTTTGAAGCAATTGTTACCGTCTGTTCTTATTTACGATAAACCATCGAAATTAACTCAATTAAGATATTTTGATGGCATTATATAAAATGAGAGTGAAAAATAGATTATAAATGAAAACAGATAAGATTTACATCAAAATTGCCGCTACGATTTTGTTTACGAAAAAAGGAGTAAGGCGACATTTTCCCTATCGCTAAGACTAAGAGATTGTTCTCTGAAAAGGACGCGACTCAATGACCAATGAGGTGTTTGGATTTCACCGGACTGTGATTTTGGCCCTCCATTTTAAAATTTTGCTATTGATTCCGCGTAATGATTGTAATGAACCGCTATAAAAGCAGTTACAGTTGAAGCTTCAGTATTTTAAGGATATGTCAGTTCTTCTTTCTTAATGGTGAAGTGTATCGTTATTTTTAGTGGTGGCACTTCAATTATTGTGTGAAAGAAATATCATGTCGAGATCTAATTAATTACTAACAATTTTAAGAAATTTATAAATACCGAGATGGATATAAGTGGAGGAAATGGATTATTTTCGTCAGTGAAAAATCTCAGCACACAAAAAATATAATTTTACTCATTCACATTTTCTTTAACCATCATTACACTTTTCTCTCTATTAAGCCTTTGCGGTGCAGGACAAATTCATTGCTTAAGTGTTGAAATTAATGACTGACACCAGAATTTGAAAACATCTTTATTTGTAGAAAAGAAAATGCTGTATTTCATGCATTCAATAAACCGCAATTTTTTCAAACAAAATTCCGGTGACAATGTGGCGTTTGGGAATTAAAATTAAGTGGTATATCTATGAAACCACTGCGCCGCAAAGGGTTAACAATTTTTACCCAGCCCCACACTGTTAAAAATAAATCCGTGAATTCACGGTAAAACTACTAGCAGCAATGTTGTCAGAATTTTTCCGTTCCGTTAGTATATTTTCCATTTTGGGAAATAAAAGAATAAAAAACTCCATTTGAAGAAGCGGCAATTTCCTATTTCAACGTTGGTATAACAATTGGCTGGTAGTGCTATCTATCGAATAATTTAGGAGCACTTGTCTTTATTGACCGAAGAAAAAAAATAACATCGTCAGGATGATTCGAACTGACGACTTTTAATGTGGGAGTCCGTTGATCTAGCTATCACACCATGGGGGTCTTAGGATGCAAGTGATTCTAATGTCATATAATAGATTCTACAGTGTGTTTATATTTTTATAAGATAGATTGCAAATTTATCGATGTTGTTATAATTCTTTCAAGTTTTAGTTAATAAGGCTGATTTTTTATTATGATTTTCTTATGGTTAAAAAATAATTATAATATGGTTTGATAAAATAATTTATTAGAGAATGTTTCTTTGCTCAATGAATGATTAAAATATGGTCCTATTATTTTTTTTGCTCAAAAAATTGTTGGTATCAGTACATTTGCAATTCAGTAGTACGATACAAATCTTACAAAAAGGACCACAGAGAGGTTTTGAGTCGACAATAGTATAATTCTGAATATAAGGCACCAGAAAGCTAAGTCCACATTTTCAGCTAACAAAAATTTGGGTTATTTCGTGAGCTTTACAGATCATCTGATTCCATTTCTTTTCTACGCACATTTTTATATTGAAAATATTTCCCAATTTTTACTGCAACACTTTTTTACATCGAGCTCTACTTTTCTCTCTGGTTCCACCAGTTTTTTATATGATTAAAATTTAGTTGTTTCCATGGGGTATTGTTACTTTACATTGTTATGTTACCACAAAGTACAATCAAATGACATTTTTGTTCATTTTCGGCACTTAATATCTTATTTAAGCAATAATACAAAAAAATTTCAAAATAATGGATCTTAAAGATCTTTTGCGTTTAAAAAAAAAAAAAAAAAAAAAAAAATCGGACATTATGAAACGAAGAATTTTTTCAAGACGGAACAATCCTTAAAAACATAAAGTATTAAACAGTTATAGAAAAAGCAAGATCACTATTCGATTTCGAATCCTTTCACTGGCCAATTGCTTCAGTTAAGGCCCCTGTCCTCGCTCGAGGAAACGGTCGCGAGCTAATGCTATTCCTATGGGGAAGCATTTTTCTAATAACTCTTTCGCGTTTTGACATTTTTGAATTTTTTTTTTTTTTTTTTTTTTTTTTTTTTTTTTCTGAATTGGATAGCTGAGGTACATGCCGAAAGCGCACCTTTTTTACTTTCTCGATTTTGGTTGCAGATATTTTTTGAAAAAGCACTTTCAGTTTCGAAACCGGTTTTGAAAGCGAAACTAACTTTGTAAAAAATATCTGCAACCAAAATCGAAAAAGTAAAAAAGGTGCGCTGTAGGCATGCACCTCAGCTATCCAATGCAAAAAAAAAATATATTCAAAAATGTCAAAATGCGAAAGAGGTATTAGAAAAATGCTTCCCCATAGCATTAGCTCGCGAGGAATAGCATTAGCGCGCGAGCGTTTCCTCGAGCGAGGACAGGGGCTTTAAGAGTGTATTCGAAAAACACCATCTACAGCTCGAAATTTTCTGAGACATTTTCAGACTGATTAAAAAAAAAAAGTGGCCGTGTGATTTAATTTTTCGGTCAATTAATTAGAATTTGATTTATAAACAATTATTTTCTCATCATCATCATTTTCATCATTTTTTTTTTTTTTTTTTTTTTTTTTTCGTTCCCGGATCTCCCGCTTCGGAAAATTTGATTCAAAATCCCAACTTCGACAACTTGATATATATATATATATATATATATATATATATATATATATATATTGCATTTATCAAGAAATTGGCAAGCAGGGCACATTATGTAGTTTCTAAATAAGAGAATTTGTCAGTTTCATGCGCTTGAGAGTAAAAATAAATTTAAAAATTAATCAGAAAATAAGCATTTCTCGTTCCTCGTCTTTTTGAGAATCGTTTTGAAATGATCTTACTCTTACTTCGTTCTCTGAGAGAGCGAACAAACATTGAGACCACAAACAATCCATTAAAAATAACTTAAAATATGTTGATTTCAGTTACAACGACTGTCGCATACATATATTTCATTTTATATATCTTAGAAAATTCCAGAAAGAAAACAATAAATGATGACTCCGATGAATAACAGCCCCACCAGTGGCCGAGAGGTACGGACCTCTCAACTGGTAGACGGCAGGTGCTGGGTTCGAACCCAATCGCGGCTGTCGGCCTAACCGTTCGGAGTTTTCGTGGTTTTCTTCGAACCTTGCGTAAATACGGGTTAGGTTCCCTTAGAAAGACCCCCACGAAGGGCACCCCCCCCCCTGGTCCTATATCCCTAGCGTAGATAATCGGACGACAGAAATAAACCAAACCAAACCGATGAATAACATTTTGCCTCATTTATGCAGGATACATTTTATGCTGCTGCCATCTAGCAATAAAAATTTTGTTTATTGTATAAATTATATTCGTTACAGCTAGGACAATAAAATAAGATAACACTAATAATGTAGAATACATATTTTCTAAGTAAATCAAAATTTCGATTATGAATAAATTTAAAATCGTATAATGAGTTGTACAAAGTATTTGATCTTCATTTCGTCAAAATAGGACTGGGTGTTGAGATTTTATGCTGCTGCCATCTGTTGTATAGCATTGAAGATGGATAACGCAGTAACCGAAAACATTTTATGCTGCTGCCATCTACTGGCAAGATTATTAAATAAGATTATAAAGCAATGAAAATTTTGTTTATTGTATAAATTATATTCGCTACAGCTAGGACAGTAAAATAAGATAATACTAATAATGTAGAATACGTATTTTCTAAGTAAATGAAAATTTCGATTATAAATAAATTTAAAATCGTATAATGAGTTGTACAAAGTATTTGATCTTCATTTCGTCAAAATAGGACTGGGTGTTGAGATCTGCTGCCATCTGTTGTATAGCATTGAAGATGGATAACGCAGTAACCGAAAACATTTTTTTCCTCAACTAAATGATACATATGCAGGGACCGATTTACAAATTTGGGGTCCCTGGGCACAGATACTTACAGGGGCCCCCCTTGGAAAGTTGCTTACAAAAAGATTGAGCACCCCCTCACCCCCCACCCCCCCCCCCAAAAAAAAAAAAGTTACTTATTAAGATAGCCACGATTGAGTCACTTTTAAATGCCAATTAAAAAATTAAATATGATAATCATTTACTTTTTAAATAACTATTTCACAATCATGAAATTTAAATGAGTAGACGTAGTACAATAAATTGTGTAGTGATAATTATCTTTTCCTATGCAAGTCTATATATCTGGAGTGATAAAGTATGCAACAACTAACCATAAATTTTCCACAATAGCAAACTATAATTATTTAAAATATTATGGGACTCTTCCGCCCCAAATAATCTGACAAGAACCGGAACATGATTAAATAAGAATTAAAAATACAATATATTTTTAAAGTGAATAAGATAAGATAAGTGTAAAGATAAAAGAAAATATTCACTTTAATAAAGTGAGTAAATGCGGATGTTTCAACCAAAATGTACAATGTTGGAAAAATAAAATATGAACACAGTAGAATGTAGAATGAAATGTAAAATTCCACTAGATTTTGTAAGCAGTTGTATTGATTTTGGAAAATAGTTGAAAACCCTTCAGCAGCATTTGGGGCCCCCTGAAAATTGGGGGCCCTGGGCCTGTACCCCGAAGGCCCTGCCCTAAATCAGGCACTGTACATATGGAAAAATTATGAAATAATTAAACCGAGAAAGGGATACAATAAAATATAAAAGGTATTGGAAAAAAGCTATCATGTAGTATTCGCCCCAAAATTGCAGCCTTTTTTTTTTTTTTTTTTTTTTTTTTTTTGGCTTATTTTAAAATTTTGCATTTGAATTTGCTCATTTATTTTTGTTGTTTTTTAAATGTATAGTCTCTGAAACATTTTTTGACTGTAATTTCGGAATATATAAATTTTTAAGTGAATATTTGCTTTGTTTAACTGTATTAAAATTTATGTATTTACCACTTACCATTTTATTCCTTCACTCTGTTCCTTTTTTTTCTTTTAACAATTAATGTTCGGAGTACTGATTTTCAATTTAAAAAATTGTTGTTGTTTATGTTTAATTTCTGAATAGTTCAAAAATTAAATTAAAGTGGTCATAAGTGACTAACAAAGAAACAAGATGGCGGACTCCGGGCGAATACTACATCTGTTCCGGAAAATTACTAAATATCAGTGTACATATGAAAAATTAGACATACATTTGAAAAATAATGTTCTGATTGGTGAAACAAGAAAGTAAATTTCATTTGAAAACAGGGCTTAATTTCCAAGAAATAAAGTCGGAAATTGTGCGTCAAACGTGGCAAATAAGGTGCGTTTGTATCATAATTAGTTTTGGTAATAATTGGTGATTCCTTCGACCTATTTCGCCAAATTATACACATTGACATAATTTTTATTTTAAATAACAAAAAAAAAATAATAATAATTAGTAGAATATTAATAAAAATGCAAATAAAAAGTCGAAA
The DNA here is from genome assembly GCA_964019185.1 of Maratus speculifer. NCBI lineage: Eukaryota > Metazoa > Arthropoda > Arachnida > Araneae > Salticidae > Maratus > Maratus speculifer. The sequence continues at coordinate 99,574,335 of OZ025298.1, forward strand.
TAAAAATCACTTAATAACGTTTTAAACACGTTTATCGTATTTAATGTAAGTGGATGTGACATTCACGGTGAAAAATGTGATGTCATTGTGAAAAATGTGTCATTTGTGACTATTTTAACATTTTAACATTGTGACGAAACTGTGACAAAAGCGACGATATTTAAATTGCCAGAAACATTTTTTTTAAGTAACTAACATGTTTTGAAGAATATTTGTAATTTTCTAAAGATTTTTAAGACAGTCACATCTCAGTCACAATGTGACGTCACTGAGTGGTGGCATTTTGGTCACAGGCGTGATGTGACCGAAGTGCACTGTGACCATGAGGAGGGTACATATTTTTCATTTAAAAATTTCTTTAACTAAATAAAATAATACTTTGTTGGGATTTCAAATTTAATACGTACAATTAAAACAAAATTTCAAAATTTCGTTTTTTTTTCCCCCTTAAAATAAGCTTTTTTTTTTTTTTTTTTTTTTTTTTTCTTTTTAAATCGGAATTAGCATTGATAACAAAATAACAATCAGTCATTCAAATTAAAACAATTCTCAAAAGAATTTTATTTTTATAGTAGACATATCTAATTAAAACTCTCAAGAAAGAAGATCTGCTTCAATAATATTTCATCATAAGTAACCATAAATAAACATTAGGCAACCAAAAAATCTACAATGCTTATAATTATTCTATTTTCTGAAATTTATCCAAAGTTTATTTTCGGTTTGCTAAATAAGCTTAACTTCACAACCATTAAACGTTAAAAAAAAATGTAATAATTTTAGCATTAAAATTATTAGCTGAAGAAAATGAACGAAAAAAAGTAAATTTTGAAAAATAATGATTTAAACATAATAAGTCCCTTTAGTTTCTATTAAAACGTTGGAAAAACATGAGGAAAGGGAACAAAAAAAAAACATTCTTAGGCACCGGCGAGATTCGAACTCACGATCTCCTGTTTACTAGACAGGCGCTTTAACCAACTAAGCCACGGCGCCACGTCAACAAAAGCTTTATTTATTAAGACTTCCCTATATGCCGATTAATTTTATTTTGTTTTTTGGAACTCTATTATGTTTCGTGATATACATGAATATTCATTTGAATTTTCCAAATTACGTATAATCAGCATCAGTCTATATTGGAATAGTATCCAGCCTGAATCAAATAGAAAATTTCCTGGTCATTCGAAAATAATACAATTTAATCCGCACTTTTTTGGTATAAAAATTTTATGGCAAAAAAAAAACGTATTGTACACGAGCTTATTCAGAAAATTGTAAGAAATCAAACATCACCACTTCTGATTGGAACTTTTTTTGGTTTTACGTCATCGATTTTTCCCGCTGTTGCCGTTTGTTTTCTTTAAAACTCGCAGTAATAAAGTGGTGATTGGTATAATTTGTCGTCTTTGCTCTTTCTCATTCTGGGATGAGGGGATCATGATTGCTTTTTTGGAAGTGAGGAAAGGGGGGGGGAATCACATCTTTTGATAAGAAAATTTTATTTTAAAGGCTGTTTCCATGTTGAAAATAGCTACTTTTCAAATACTTTTGGGAATTCGTTTTCGTTCATAAATACAAAAAATTGAATTAATATTAACAAAGATATTAATTTATACAATTTATTTGATACTAAGAAATTGAAGAGTTTTCCATTTTCTTATAAAAAACAAAGAATCAATCAGAAATTAAACATTTTGAACCAATTAAGAACTTGACAATTACAAAAATGACATCAACGAGGAAACAATTGGCTGTCGCTTACGTAGATATATTGAGGATTCTTTGCTTTATAGAGAAATGGGAAACGCTAATTAATCACATTTGTTCTGAATAAGTGCCCTTGCTAATGCCTTGCATCAGAGATTGAAAATGACTTTTTGGATGTGTCAGAAATTATCTGCTTTGGATTTAAGTAGGGCTGTAACTAATCAGAAAGATTCTCGTTATTGAACAAGGAATCAATTTTAAAGAATTTATTGTATATTTCATTTTTAAAATATGCTTTCAAAATTTTCTTCCTCCAGGGGGGGGGATCGTGACCTCCCCCTTATATCCGCCACTGCTGGGATGTAGTGGGGAGATATCCCTTCTTCGGTTCCTGGGTTCCCATTCAGGGACACCTGTTATGGGTGTATTCGAAAAAACGCTTTTCCAACTTCAACAGCTCGAAATTTTCTGATACAATTTCAGACACATTTTTAAAAATAGAAACATGAAACTTGCTGAGGGGATTTTTGAAGAGACGTATAAGGTGCCGTGGGATGTCATTTTAAGCTCCATTCATTAGAATTGGATTTATAAACAATTACCTTCTCAGTACGACCCTTTTTTCGTTCCCAAATCTCCCGCTTCGGAAAAATCTGTTCAAAATGCCGTTTTTGATTGCTTTTTGTGCACTATTTTCTGCATTTATCGAAGAATCGAGAATCACGGCACCTTGTGTACTTTCTAAATAAGAGAATTTGCGAGTTCGATGCATATGAGAGCAAAAATGAATTTAAAAATAAATGGGAAAATAAGCAGTTTGAATCGAAATACACCCTTATTTAACCTATAAAAACTAAATGTCTGATTTTTTTTTTACTTTTTTACAGCACTTCGCAATAGATGAATTTTTTTTTTTTTTTTTTTTTTTTTTTTTTTTTTTTTGCACTTAAATAAATCGAATAAATACCTGCATCTAAACTGAATCCTGCAATAAAATAAATGTTATTTTCATCGGAGTTTGCAAAATGCCTAAAAGGGAACAAAAGTCATTGTGTGACCAAAAAAGCGATAAATTTTCATAAGTATATTTAACTTAAGAGTATTCTTAAATCAAAAAATGGCAACTTTGTGACATACGTTTTAATTTATTTTTGTTCGGAAATGCATGGAAACTAGCAGGTGTTGTTATTGAGACACTGTTTAATTGCACTCAGTTTTCTACTTTTTTTTTTTTTTTTTTTTTTTTTTTTTTTACAAATGCAATAGATTTTTTATAACAAGCCTTCAAAGTTGACGTTTTTGAACACATTTCTCAACGAGAGCAGAAAAACTAGTCGAAAAGCAGGAGAAAAACGGGTGATCACGTGATCGAAATGGCTTATAACTCAATAGATAATTTAAATATCATAAAATGGAAATATAAGTTCGATTTAATAGTCAGGCCTTCCAATTTTATATCTTTCCGTAAAAAAATGGATTTGTAAATGGGTCAAAATGTTTTGCGCTTGTTGAGCGAAGCAGTTGAGAACACCCTTAAACATACCTGCCAACTTTTACGCATTTTTCCTACCTCAAAAAATTTATAGTAAATATTGTCTTTTTCAATCTTCGAAATCTTATACGATTAAACAAGAAAAAACTTTGTACAATTTTAGTGGTAGAAAAAATGCGTAAAAGTTGGCAGGTATGCCCTTAAATCTTTTTCAATATATATATTTTTAGGTGCGTTCGTAATTATGTAAATACGTAGCACCTATAGTGGTCGTTCAGTCCGTCCGTCTGTCCGTCCGTCTGTCTGTCTGTCCGTCCATCTGTCTGTCCGCATATAACAACGCAAAAACTACCCAACCGAATCGTTTGAAATTTAATATACATAGTTATTACATAATTTTGTCGAGTCATTTCAAATTTTATGAAAATCGGATGCATAGATCAATTACAGGGGCAATCAAAAGTATTCCATTATATTACTGTCAATGGGGAAAAAAGTTTCAAATGCATTTTAATCCTTTGAAATTTAAAATACGTAATTATTACATAAATTTGTCGAGTTATTTAAAATTTTTTGATAATCGGGTGCACAGATCAATTACAGGGGCAATCAAAAGTATTCAATTAAGTTATGGTCAATGGGGAAAAAGTTCCAAATGTATTTTATCCGTTTGAAATTTAAAAAAACATAATTATTACATAATTTTGTCGAGTTATTTCAAATCTTATGAAAATCAGATGCATAGATCAATTACAGGGACAATCAAAAGTATTCGTTACATTACGGTCAATGGGGAAAAATGTTTCAAATGCATTTTAATGGTGTTACACTCATCCGAACTTAATAAAATTTTTATACAACTATAAAGTACACATTATAATATACATTTTACATAATTTGTGGTGCAAAGAACATTTGTTATTGATTTACAAGGCCACACAAAAGTATTCCATTACATAATGGTATAGGGAGAACACTGATGAGCGTTTTAATTGTAATTCACTATTTACAATTTTATGAGATTGATATATGAGAGTAATATTTTTTAAATTTCGTTATCGTACGAACGCACCTCATTTGCTACGCTTCACGTGCAATTTCCAACTTGTTTTCCTTTTGGAGGATTTGTAGATTATTTACTTTTAAATTTGCGACTACGTTAATTTGGGTTAATATTTATTAAATTGATGTTTCAAGAGGTTTCGTAGTTTTAGATCCATATTGTTAAATCTGAATTACTAAGCGCTGAAATTATCAATTTCAGTAAAGGTATTTTTTCTGTCATTACAATGAC
>OZ025298.1:99578930-99671930 GCA_964019185.1 Maratus speculifer
ATTAGTTTTTTCATATAAATGGATCAATATTTTTTGGAACACCCTATATTATATAAGTTTTGAATATATTTTGATCAAAACTGCACTTATAATACATAAATTGGTTAATGTATTTTTCATTAACAAATAGCAACATAATTTTGTTTCATGAATTACAGGACCAATTTTTAGCGTGTTTCTATGTTATTAAAGCAGTGAAAGTTATGTTCAGTATTTTGTTCTGAAATTATTAATTATTTTTGTTATCCCGATCACATTTTTTTTTCTTGTCTTTAACAAATCAATACAAAACATTGACAAATTGGTATTTAATGCTTCATCTGCTGTTGTTTACATTTAGCAGCATTTATATAAATGTTGAGATCCAGATTTGCCTCCATTGAAGTCCTACCAAGTTGAGTAATGTACTCTGTTTTATTAATTATTTAGATTTTGTGTAATGATATCTTATTATTCCGAATTCATATTGAAATAACCACTTGCATTTGACTAAAAGAAGCTTATCAATATCATAATAGTCTTTTTTTTTTTTCCCCAACTGTGAAAGAAATTCTATGTTCCAGTAATCTGATCCATAAGCCTTTGACTTAAGGCTCCTGTTCCTGCACACAAAGACCCTTGCAAGCTAATGCTATTCCTAAGGGGAGGTTATTTTCTACAAACACATTTACATTTTGACATTTTTAATTTTTTTTTTTTTTTTTTTTTTTTTTTTTTTTTTTTTTTCATTGGATAGCTGAGGTGCCTTTTCGCTTGGCTTCTTTTTTACTTTTTCAATTTTGATTGCAGATATTTTTTTTAAATGGCACTTCCATTTTCAGAACCGGTTTTGAAAGTGAAACTAACTTTATAAAAAATATCTGCAACCAAAAACGAAGAAGTAAAAAAGAAGCATTGTGGAGAGAGACGTCACCTATTCAGAACAAAAAATATTTAAAAATATCTAAATGCAAACGAGTTATTAGAAAATAAACCTCCCCATAGGAATAGAATTAGCTTGTGAGTGTCTTCGATAGCAGGGACAGGAGCCTTAAGCTGACAGTGCTCTTTCAACTGAGCTACCTGGAATGATAACCGAATAGTAAAATTCCTTCAGGCAATCATTTGGCAATAGCATTTGGCTAGTGTTAGGAACAGGGATGTAGTCGTAAAAATGACAGAGGATATATGCATCTAAGTAGTGGGTATATGCTCAAGGCAGAGAGTATACCCTAGAGTGTGTATACTACGGATTTCTCGAGAAAGCGACTGTATACGGTGCTCCTTTAAAAAATCCAGAAGGTATACGGCATATACCCCCATATACCATCCACTACATCCCTCGTTAGGAATGTTTCTTATTAGTGATGGGACGAATATTCGGCCACTATTCGGTATTCGGCCCTTTTGCCGAATATTCGGTTGGCCGAATATTGAAGGCTTGTTGACCGAATACTTCGGCCGAATACCTGTAGCCGAATATTTAGAGATCTTGCCGAATATTGCTAAAATCTCGCCGAATAGTGAAAGATATCTCGCCAAATAAATTTCGGATTTAAAGAATTTCATTCTTGCAATTTTTTTTCCCCCTAATCCAAATCGGCTACTTCATTTATGAAGTCATTCTCACTCTTACTTACAAAATATAGAGTTATTCAGATACTAAAATATATACAGCCTTTCTGTATTTCCTATAAAAGTTAGTGATATTCTAGAAAATCAGCCCAAGTTGGAGATTTAATTGTATGGGAAATGTCATCATTAGAGAATGATATACAGTCGACTCTCGTTAATTCGAACTCATCGGGACCACAAGAAATGTTCGAATTATCCGAAGTTCGAATTATGGAAAACATGCTTAATATGGTACTGTTACAAAGGTATTAATCTTATAGTGCTTTTTAAACTTATTTCGTCTGTTATCATTAGAATATGACTTAGTATTAAATTAGACTGTATAAATACATAAACTAATTAAAAGATTAGAAACAAGCACAATGGAAGAAAAATTTAAAGCGTCACTGATGGACAGACGGGCTAAGAAAGTGGATATCAAAGGCATTGTATTGTATGTATACTCGTTCGGAACAATTTTCACAAAAATCAAAGAAAGAAAGTTATTTAAATGATCTGAAATCTGTGAGAAAGAAAATAAAAATGAAAAATCGGAATTCTCATTAGTTCAAATTAAACGAAGTCAAGAGAAAATGAGTTCGAATTAATGAAAACTTTAACGTTATTCTGCCATTGAAAATTTCGGGACTTCATGTTTAGTTCGAATTAAGCGATAATTCAAATTATAAAAATACTGCCTTATTCTAAAACGCTCGAATATTTATTAATGCCTGCAAATTCCATGCACATATAAAAAAGGCTTATGAAATTCATAACTTATTTTCTATAAAGTAAGAAATGAAAAAATTTATTCACTAGGTGTGTTAATGAGGATTCATTTTCAAAATTAAATATAATATATCACCATTCCAAATACAACGGCACATCTGAAAGCAGAACTGGTGTCAAACTCGATACACATTAGATTACACAACTTGCTTTATGAAGATGGTTTTATAAATATTTTAATATAAATTCAAATACTCAACAAAATAATTTTTTCATTCTATAGTTTTCACTTTTAAATAATTATTTGCATAATTACTGACTTAAATATATAACATTAGTATGTATATATTTTTAATTTAATCTTCCTTCCTTCATGTTGTTATCAATTTCTGTTTATCCTTTTAATGCTTGTTGAATAAGTGGAATATTGAAGTTGAATATTGTATGCGCCGATTCAAATGTCAAAGATTTTGTTAACATATGCATTCTACTTTAAGTATAACTTTTTGCTTTAACGTAATTTGTAATTTAAAGTTTTGCATCTGATTTCAGAACAGTCTCGTTCTCACAAATTTGCTTATCATTAGGGACACAAACTCTAAATGATCAAATTTACTTCATTAAAGGTTATTTCAGAAAATATGTCCTTGTGAGTTCTGAGAGAGAGATTAAGAATATTATTGATTTCGGATACAAGAAGTATCAATTGATAGTAAAAGTGAAGTACATTCTTCATATTTTAATGGAAATATTTTCCCATCTTGACTTACTGAAAATCAATTTGATGTTCATTAGAATAAAGGATATAATGCAATTTCATAATTTTTTTATGTTAAAATAAGTTTTTCAAATTTAAAAATACATTTAAAAGCACATTTAAGAGTAATAATTATTAATGAGCTCCTGTTTTTTAAATTATATATAATCAAAATTTATTTTCTTTATTGGAAAAAAAAATTTACTATTCGGCCGGCCGAATATTCGGTATTCGGCCTAAAATTTGGCCGAATATTCGGTATTCGGCTATTCGGCCAAATCACTATTCGTCCCATCCCTATTTCTTATATAGATTTCTTAATTCTAAAACACATAAAAATGTCTATATTTCATATCTTTTATAACATATTTAAATAGTTTTTCGAGAAAAATCAATCATAGAACTGATACAAAATCCTAATCTATATCCTAAATTTTATCAAAACATTTAAAATGTCAGAAGAAAAAAAAGAAATCTTGACCTAAAAAAAAAGCCTACTTATATGCAGATGAAGAGTTAATTCTCCAATTATTCATTTTCTTGTGCTCTCTGAAATGAAATACATATGTATAGAATATATGTTTTTCTGCAGCTTTTCAAGCACTTTTTTTATATTCATTCACCAATAGCAGCTATGATACTTTTTTACTATCAATATTGAGATAAATGTATGCCTTATTTCAAAGCATTCCATATTGATTTATTTCAGATAAGTAATTTTGAATGTATTTCTATGTAAGGTGCTATTTTGTCTTGTAATGTATGTGTAATAGGCATTAACATTTTGGGGGGGAAAAAAGTAAAAGACTTTAATTATTTTTCTCACTAATTACTTCATTGCTGTTTGGCAATGTTTAATAACATAGCACAACAGGTATTTTGTCTTCTAAATGAAACTATAGTTCATTCAAAATGAAGAAAAATTCAAAATAAACATAAGGGTTGCCGATTTCAGCCTGGGTGGAGGAGGAAAAACTCTTCTATAACATCTTTTATTTTCATGTTAATAAATTGGAAAGAATGTTTTAATGTTGAAATAAAATGCTTTGATTTATGATATTATTATTATATATATATATATACAGTAGACTCCCTCAAATTCACACAGCTTGCGACCAGAGATTGTACGGATTTTAGAATTTTGCAGATTTCTGGTCATTGCTTTGTTTACTTTTTTAAACAGTAATTTGAATGCAATAAATAATGCATTTGAAAGTATAATGAATGTGTACAATATAATAAAATATTAAAATTAGTAATAAATAAAAATTTAGATTTTTTTTTTTTTTTTTTTAAATGACTAAAATGTTAAAAGCAAGGATCATGTAAATAATCAATAATTATAATTAAATATTCATTATAAAGATGAAATGCATTTTTCTTAAATTATTCAATTAAACCCGCCTCATAAAGGTACACTACTAAGTCACATCAAAATCATAAAAAAAAAAAAAAAGTTTTTATTTTAGGTTTAGTCAGATTTAATAACCAAAAAAGCTTGATTAAAACATAAGTAATTTGGTGAAAAGTTTGTAATTACCAGTGATATCAACAATATCTTGAATATTTTCAAAAATTTCTTCCTTCATGAAAAAGCATGAATTCAATAAAATTATGAAAGTTGCAGATTCAAATATTACATAGCATTGATATAAACATAAAATAGTTGAATTTTGTCCAAAAATCAGAAGTTAAAAGTATTTCATTGTTTACATCTGTACATTATGCACAGATTTAAGGGAGTCGACTGTATATCCAATTTATTTAAGATTAGAATAGATTTGTTTAAAGGACAAAATTAAAATAATAATAATAAAGTTTAAAGTTTGTTGTGCTATGTGATAAAAGATAAGTAATTCTGCCTTATAATTTTGCATGATCTTTACTCTTTGAAACTTTTTTCTCATAAACGGACTTATTCACTTTTTAAAATAAAAAGCACTCAAAGCACTTTTGGATGTCTATTTTCATTCTTGTGTTATAAATTTTGTGAAGCTTCCTTTGTTTCAGTTATTATTTAAGCAGTATACATATTTTTTGTTTTTAACTTTCATTTTAAAAAGGGCCTTTTTAAATAGCAGCTGCTTTAAATATATTTTTACTATTATTGATTTTAATAATTTTATTGTTTAATTAATCACAATAAGTTTGATATAAAATATTATCAGTAGAATATCAAAATATATTTTAATCTATTTCTGCAATTCTATATAAAATATTCATTTTATTTTAACTTATTACGTAAATAACACATTTTTAAGCATGAAGTAATATAAAACAATTTTATTGTGAATGACTTTATTTTGTTGTTAAAATTTTAATATTGATTCTATAATCAACAATGAATTTATGATCTAATAATTCACTCTTAAAAACATTATTTTCTATAAATTTTATTGTATTTTACAATAATTAGAAGAAAGAATAATTAATAAATTAGTCTTTTCGATTAATTAAAAATATTGCATAAAATTTGTAAGGATCATTTGATGCCAAATGAGTTATTGCTATTATTTATATTTCAGGCATCAAGATTTTTATTTATTTATTTTACTGTTGGAAGTGTTTTTATATGGATATTATTAGGGAATGATACTTTTTCAAGATCCAATAAAATTGCATTTAACTTACCATATCAACAGTTTCTTTTATTTAGGAAAACCAGATTTTTAAATTCATTAAAAGAAAATGATCTAATGTCATTTTTATACAAAAGTATGTTGTTTTTACAGTGTTATGCATTTATTGCTCATATTGTTATGCAAAAATTTTAATTGCACTTGTAAAAAAAAATATTTATTTGCTTATTAAGAATTGTTATAAGGAATTGGAAAAAAAAAAATATCAGGGTTGCCACGCCACCTGGAGAACCTGGAAAACCGGGAGAACACAGGGAATTTTAAATCTCCTCCCAAAACAGGGAAAACCCAGGGAATTTTTTTAAAAATCCTAAAAAATCTGGAAAACACAGGGAATTTGTTAATGGCAAATTATAACGTTTCTAATCAGCCTTCATACACGCATATATTTTTTCGCACTCAACATGGAATAAATGCATTGCAGTACAGGGAAAACACAGGGAATTTTTTTTCAAAATTAGAGTGGCAACTCTGAATATTCAAAATTGCTAATGAAAGCAAATAACAATTTTGTTATCTAAAATTTACCAATGAATGTTCTGTTATTTAAAATTTGAAGATTGCAAAAATTCCACTGTATACATCATACTTCAAAATTGTTGTTATTAAAAAAAAAATGTTTTCTTGTTGTTTATTTTCAATTCAAGCTAAAAGCTTCTGAAGAAGTTAGACTTTTTATATTTTCAGTGCCATATTTGTATCTGGCTAGTCAGTGTTCATTGTACCAAAGATTTCTCTTTATTATTTATTATCAACACAGTATCTGTATTTTATTCATGAAAATAAATTTTCACTCACTTTTGTGAATTTATTGTATTTATTTATTACATTGTCTTTTAATTATGTTTCAACTTTTAAGAAAAAAAGTTTAATACTGAGGGCTTGTGCTCACCAGGAGAGAATCTCAGATGATAACGCAAAAAATTCCCCAAACACAGAAAAACATTTGGCTACTCTGGGAAATTACGGGCAATTTTTTTTTCTTTTTCTTTTCTGCATAGGATATCTGAGGACAATCTAAAACAAGGCTAGTTTTTACTTTTTCAATTTTGGTTTTAGTTATATATATGTATACATATTAGGATAGTTTCAATTTCAGACCCGGTGTACAAAAGTGGAAGTATCTCAAACCAAAATCTAAAAAGTAAAAAATTAGCCAGGCTGTTGATTGTCCTCAACTATTCTATGCAAAAAAAATAATAAAAAATTATCAAAGTGACAAATTTGAAAAAAGCATTCCAATAGAATTAACATTAGCGTTTCTTTGTGTGACTGCAGTAGCCTCTTAACCCTTTCCGGCACACTGTGCCCTGTCGTGGATACCTAATTTTAATTCCAAACTTGCGAACGGCACCAGTAATATTTTAGTAAAATTTTGCTCTTACAATAAAAGCTGAAATCGAGGAATTCAAAATATGTAAAAAGTTCGTTTGTGAATTCCGGTGTCAGTCAATAATTTCTCATTTTAGTACAGATTTTGCCCGTGCCGGAAAGGGTTAAGGAAGAAATTAAGAAAAATGAGGGATATTTTTTCATTGCCACTTGTAGCTTCCAGATTATTCAGAATGTTTTTTAAAGAGGTTATAAAATCATAAAGTGGAAATTAAATTCTTGGAACTACCTACCAAGTTTTTAAGAACAGCCCCACAAGACATGTAGACTTTATCATATTGTATACAAATTAATGCTTTTATTTTAAATTTGTATTTATATTGTTTAATAAAGTGATATATAACGTTTATTTTGGGGATTAAAGACTGGTTAAAGAAAGTCATTGACTTTTTAAATGAAAAAATCATACATCTCAGAAAATACTTCAAAAAATTCTCAAGATTTTTTTTTTTTTTTTTTGGAAATGAGATGAAGCCTTCATTCTAAATATTAATAACAAAAATATTAATAAATGAAATGGAAATGCAATTTTCTGTAAAAGAATGAAGAATTTTAAGAGTTTTTTTTTTCTGGTATCAATTGCCTGAGATAGATATCCATTTAAAAGGAAACAATACAATTAGCAATCCTCATTATTACACTGCAAATGTTAAAAAACACTTGGAGGAAAATCAAATACAGGTTTGACATTTTTCGTGCTGCTGACATACAGCTACATTGAAAATACTGTAAATAATAATTAAAAAAAAAAAAGATTTTTTCAATTTTTTGCTGCAAACTGCAGTTTATTTTAGCTGTTAGTATTTTATTATTAATGTTCAGAATGATAAAGACCTTTCTTGAACACATTATATATTACTCCACTTTGAATCTGCGACATATAAATATATATTTTTAATATCATTGATACTTGCCACCATCAGTATAATGTGTGATACTAGACACTGTACAAGTTTGATAATCACTTTCCTAGAATGCTTCAAATAAATAATAAACATTTATTTACGATATACTGTAACATTACAGCAATTATGTTATGTGAAACACTATATTTATGAGGGGATATAGCAGATCCTGTTTTACATTAAACTACACTTTTCAATACTATCTATGCATTATGTTATAAAATTATATACATACTATTCCAGATCTACGAATGCTTCAAGTCTGGAATATTCCCTGATTTTTACGGCAGATAAACACCAGAATTTTTTAGGTAAAAACTTGCCGTTTGCAATTGTGTTATTATATAGTTTATATATATATATAAATACTAGTATTTAAGTGAAAGTGACTGCACAGGTCTAAACGAAGTCTCGACACACACATAGGCTTTTCTTACAAGGAACTTCACAATCCAATTATCATCTTTCTATTCTAATATCATTAGCTTGAATCTAGGAAAAAAAGTGACCGGAAAAAAAGTTATCGGAAAAAAGTGACCTAAATTACAAAAGCGGAAAAAAGTGACACGGAAAAAAGTGACACGGAAAAAAAGGGACACGGAAAAAAAGTGACAAGGATTGATTTTGGGGAATTACTATTGATTTTGGGGATTCATTGGTTAAGTATGAAAGGGGGATGGGGGGGGGGGGCTCATAATTTAGGTAAATGGGTTTTTCATGCTGAATTAACTGTTTTGGTTCAATTTTTGGATATACGTTCATACTGAAAAGACGCTTGCCTGATTAGTTTTGGGAAGGGACGATTACCCCCCCCCCCCATCCGTCCTCAGTTAGATGAATGGGTTTTTATGCAGAATTATCCAACGTGTGTCAAATTTGAATATACAGGGCCTGACTAAGGCAGGGGCATGCGGGGCAATTACCCCGGGCCTCCGGTTTCAGGGGGCCCCCAAGGAGAGAAAAGTTTATTGTTAAAAGAGGGCCAAATGATACAAATTAGCAAAATATTACAAAAATTCTTTTTTTTCAATTTTAAGGGGTCTTTTTTCTCCTACCTCCTTTGCTTCCCTGCCCCACGTTCCCTTAAAGTAATAGTTACATCATAAGAAAATTAATAGTTAAAATTATTTATCATCTGTTATTATGTATAAAGATGTGAAATATAAATACTGAAATCAGTACTTGGTACAAAATTTATGCATACATACAATAGGTTTGAATTTTAATTTTAGTCACTTGAGTATAATTCACAAACATTTTTAAGATAGAAGGGGGCCACTCTAATAATGTTTGCCCCAGGGCCCCCCACTGTCTAAGTCGGGCCCTGTGAATATAGGTTCTTTTCGATAAGGTATATATAGTATATAATGCATGAAGAGTTTTAATGGTTATATATAGAGGGAGAACGGGGGGATAACCTTTCTTAAATTAAATTAATAACTTTTTACGCATAATTATCCGATTTGCTTAGAATTTTGGACATAGATTCATTATGATAAGACGTATCTCTAATTAGTTATGGGGTTCTTCTGCTTATTATAAAGGGTGGGGGGCGAGCAATTATCTCCCCCTTAAACTAGATAAATAGGTTTTTATGCAGAATTACCCCATGTATTTCAAATTTTAAATATAGGTTCTTACTGATAAGGTGGATCCCTGAATAGTTTTAAGGATTTGATATCTAAATATTGAAGGGGAATAGAATATAACCTACCTTAAATTAAATTACTTTTTACGCAGAATTATAGGATTTGCTACAAATTTTGGATTATAGATTCATTATGATAAAGCGTATCCCTGATTACATATGGGGTTATTTTTCTAATTAAAAATTGAGGCGGGTGATTTTCCGATCCCCTTAAATTATATAAATTGTTTTTTATGTTCACTTATCCGATATATTTCATATTTTGGATATATGTTTTTTCTCATAAAGCTAGTCCCAGAATAATTTTAAGGGTTTAATGGCTAAGTATACTGTCATGTTCTGAGACCACCTCTGCTAAAGATTGGAATTTCCGTTATTTCTCTATCTTAATCTCTTTTATATTATACCGGCTGTGTACTAGAATTTTCAAGGTGACATTCTTTCTTTGTTGAAGGGAGAATTGACAGGTAATCCTCTACAGGTGGTGAGTGAGAAAGAGGAGATTGCGGAGAGGCGTGTTCATCCGTCAGTGAGGTATGTGGATGATGAGCTGACAAGCAACATGTCACTAATCAAGAAAGGAATGTGGAATGTGTCCAATGGATAAGCCCCAAAGGGGGTTGACATTGGGGAAACACCGTGATTTGAGAAGAGCAAGTCTTATCTCAGATTAGTTCAGTTCGTATCTGGGTTCATACCTAGAGAGTAATGTAGGACAGAGGTCCTGATAGGGTGTGCTCTGCGTTGTAGAGCGGAGGCAGTGCGTATCTGGAGAGCAAGGGACACAGACGTCCTGGTGTTTAGTGCTCTGGGCCGAGAAGTGCAGGCCGAGTATCCATGTGTTGGGAGATTCGAAAGTGATCTCCGATAAAGTTAATCTAACGTGCATTGAGTGTGAGGTGGAAGGTGTAATTCGAATAGTACACAGCCAACCTTTACTGTATTTAATTTAATGTTGAACCGGATCACCTATATCCGAGTTGTAATTGTATATAATGGTAAATAGCGTATTTAGTGTGTACATATATTCTAAATAAACTGTTAATTCAGTTAATTGACAGCGTCAGTGTTCATTTACACAATCCTCACAGTGGGTGACCGATATCACCTAGTAATATCGGTGGTGTCAGCTATAACTACCACGGACTTTCTTCAAAGTTGTGCGGGCTGAGAGGAACGCCCGACATATACAGTGGGGGAACGGAGGATAACCCCCCTTAAATTAATAAATGGCTTTTTACGCAGAATTATCTTATTTGATTCAAACTTTGAATGTGCGTTCATTATGATAAGGCGAACTTCTGATTATTTGTGGGTTATCCCCCCCCCCCCCCCGTTCATCCCTCTATACTTAGCCATTAAACCCTTAAAACTATTCAGGGATTCACTTTATCAGGTAAAACCTATATCCGAAAGTTGAAATACGTTGGATAATTGTGAAAAAAAAAAATCTTATTTAAAGAGTGGGGGATTAATCGCCCGCTTTCCCTTATTTAATTAGCAAAAGAACCCCATAATTAATCAGAGATACGCCTTCTTGTAATGAATATGCATCGAAAATTTAAAGGAAATCGGATAATTCTGCGCAAAAAGCCATTTATTTAATTTAAGGGTGTATTTCGATTCAAACTGCCTATTTTCCGATTTATTTTTAACTTCATTTTTACTCTCATATGCATCAAACTGGCAAATTGTCTTATTTAGAAAGTACACAAGATGCCGTAATTGTCAATTCTTTGATAAATGCAGAAAATATTGCGAAAAAAGCAATCAAAAACGGCATTTTGAACAGATTTCCCCCTGGCGGGAGATCTGTGAACGAAAAAAAGGGTCATACTGAGAAGATAATTGTTTATAAATCAAATTCTAATGAATTGAGCGTAAAAATACAGCACATGGCACCTTGTACATCTCTTCAAAAATATCCTCAGCAAGTTTCATGTTTCTACTTTTGAAAATGTGCCTGAAATTGTATCGGAAAATTTCGAGCTGTTGAAGGTGGAAAAGCGTTTTTTTGAATACACCCTTAAGGGGGTTTATCCCCCGTTCTCCCTCTATACATAGCCATTAAACCCTTAAAACTATTCAGGAATTTACTTTATGAGAAAGATCCTACATCCAAAATTTGAAATAAATCAGATAAGTGTGCATAATTTTTTTAAATCTAATTTAAGGCCGGGGGTAGTAATCACTCACCCCCTTTTTAATTAGCAAAAGAACCCCATAAATAATCAGAAATACGTCTTTTCATAACTAACCCATGTCCAAAATTCGAAGCAAATCGGATAATTATCCGTAAAAAGCCATTAATTTAAGAAAGGTTATCCCCCGTTCCCCTTCTATACTTAACCATTAAACTCCTAAAACTCTTCAGGCACTTTATACTATATATAAGCCTTATCGAAAAGAACTTATATGCAAATTTGACACAAGTTGGATAATTCTGCATAAAAACCCATTCATCTAATTGAGGGCGGATGGGGTGGGGGGGGGGGGGGTAATCGTCCTTCCCAAAACTAATCAGGCAAGCGTCTTTTCAGTATGAACGTATATCCAAAAATTGAACCAAAATAGTTAATTCAGCATGAAAAACCCATTTACCTAAATTATGAGCCCCCCCCCCGATCCCCCTTTCATACTTAACCAATGAATCCCCAAAATCAATAATAAATCCCCAAAACCAATCCTCGTCACTTTTTTTCCGTGTCACTTTTTTTCCATGTCACTTTTTTTCCGTGTCACTTTTTTTCCGCTTTTGTAGTTTAGGTCACTTTTTTTCCGATAACTTTTTTCCGGTCACTTTTTTTCCGTTTACCCATTAGCTTAGATACCCATCCTAGGACAATGGATAAAAATTGTATTTTTCGCATACATTTGGAAAAAAACTGATAAAAATAATTGACAATATGGAAGTGTTTAGATGAGCAAAGTTCGGCTAGTTTAGGTTCTAATAAACACACTATTAACATCTGTAATACTTATGGGTAAAGCAGGCTTTGTGGGGCTAATATAACATAACATAAAATTAATATTTCTTAAACAAAATTTTAACAAGTATGCAATAAAACTGCGTAATTAAAAAAGTCTGCAACTATTGAAATAATGTTAATAATTATTACTGTTTTTTTTATAACACTTTGAATTGTTTTTTTTTTTTCGTTTAATCACCCCCCCCCCCCCCCCAAAAAAAAAAAAAGAAAGATTGTCATTTTTCCCCTTTGTCGTCAAATTTCTGTTTCTGCTGTCAAGCTTCAGATGCAGACAGACCATATACTGGCTTCAGTGATAGTGTCGATTCCAGTGTCAGTTTTTGGAGGGTAAAACTGGTTCGGCACACTATGCTTTACACTGTATTTTATTATATAGAGATGACAGTTTTTTGGAGGAAAAAAAACAATTTGGCACGCTAGGGGTTACACTGTGTTTTATTATATAGAGATTCTACTTTCTCTTATTGGATTTCTTACTTTGCCTTCTTCCTTCAAATCTGTGGAGTCTTTCTCTCTATTTTCACAGACAAATTCACATGCCACTGTTGATTGCTTACCCCATGACGCTTTATCAAACAAGATTCTGTTCTTAAGCTTTGTCTGCACCCCCCCATTCCAGTAGACACAGACAATAACCTTTTTCTGAATTTTCCTTTCATACTTTTCATTCATTTTACTTACCCATCATATAGGGTAAATCTTGCAATCGTTTTGAAAATCGAAAAAAAAATTTTTTGGCGGATTTACACGTTTCATATAGTGGAGATTCCGAAAAACATATTTTTAGAAAATAAAATTTTGCCGTCCATCTCTCTGTAAACGCTCTATCTTCCGAACAAATTGAGATAGAGACTTGAAATTATGTATGTACTTAGTATGTAAGGATGGGACGAAGCCCACTTATTATCAGTAACCTCGATTATCCGGAACTAATTTTTTCGGACTCTCAAAAAATTCGTTCGATGAAAGTTACATAAAAATTTTCGAATTTTTTTTATTTTAAGAAATGGACGTAAAAGGCAATAAAATGACACAAATTTTGCATAAAGAACGAAGTCGATCGGATAATTAGTTGCAGAGATATTTGTAATCCTGTTTTACGCCTTCTTCAATTTTTCATGACCCTGTATTTCATTCAAATTTCAATTCAGAGGTATATTTTAATTGGAAATGAGAAGCTTAATCCGACGCAGTAAATTGTTAGTTAATAGAATTATTATGTTTGGAGCTATAAGGATGTTTCTTTTAAGCAGTTCAGTACTACTTGAGTAGTTTGGCGCTTCATATAATTGTCAAACTTGGTACATCAGCAGTTCTTTAATAGAGCATTAATATGCATATTAACAATATTTAAATTTTGTTTTGGAATTGCAATGCATTGTATAAATAGTTTTCATGTGTTTTATTTTCATATGCATATTAATGATGGGTAAATATTACGGTGGCCCCCAACGACTAGTTTAATTTTGTAAATAATAATTTACAGATTGGTAAAGAAAATAAAATTAATTGAACATCAATCTTATTAATGTCAGAAACCCGAGATGGCAGTTCTATAAAAATATGCCCAGGTCTTATTTAATTTTTGTTTCAAAAGGAAACAGAGCTTATTAAAAATAAATAAATAAATAAATAAAATATGTTTAATGTAAATTTAGTACATTGTTCCATTGATAAAATTTTCATATTTAAAATACAACTACGTTAAACGACACAATTTTCTGTTTTCTTGTGTTTGAGCCCTAATCTCAGAAGAAAGAATTGCTGCTGTTTGTGAAAATTATGTTAAAAATTCAAAAACACATGATTTTTTGCTTTTAATTTATGTTATTACCAATAAAAAAATACTTTTGTTTTAGGCAGACACTGGTAATAAATCACCAAATATTGCAATATTTGGAGGGAGCTAAACTTAAATTTTGAGCTCAAAATCTGAATCATTGGAAGTGGTTAAGTAGTGCAAACTTAAATGTGTTCAGAAGTTGAAATTTAACCCCCTCCCCTCCTCCTGAACACAGTTTAGTTTGTGCTACTCAACCACTACCAACAATTCAGATTTCAAGCTTAAAATTTAAACATTTGAAATCATTTAATGAGATAGAAAAATAATGGTAAAAATAGTTGTTCATTATTCCAAAGTCTAAAGCACTTTCTAATAGCATTTTTTAAACTTTATCTTTAAAAAATTTATTTTCAAGAAAATACTGATATAAAGAATAGTTTTAGTGAAAACAGCAAACGAATCGACCAATTTTTCCGTTTTTTATAATAATTTGAAATTTTGGACTCTAATGCCACCTATCTCCTTCAGAAGGCATTTGGGACCCTTAGTTTCCCATTTAATATTGTTTGTCTTGATGTGTACTATAATCCCTTAAAGTTTGTAAAATTAATTTAGAATCACCCTGTATTAAAAGGAATATTTAATACATAATTAGCAAATACTACTACTACTACTAATAAAAATCTCCAAATTATCACAGAAAAAAAAAAAAACCTGTTTGGATATTGCTTGTTTTCAATTTAAGTTTAAATAATATTTACTTATGAATCTCTTTTTATTATTATTATTACTAGCTGACCCGCCCGGCGTTGCCCGGGTCCGTATTAGCAATATTAAACGAACTTGAAATTTGTATGATTTTATCAATAACTGGAAGCATGCAGAAATGCATTGTCTGAAATACGTCATTTTCATCGTTATAAAGTATTAAAAGGTTCTGAAAAAAAAAGAAAACTTTTAGTAATACAATTTTTAGTTTAAATCAAATGTTTTCAATATTTTATTTAATTTTATTCAAAATGAAAAAAGATTTTCTTAGCAGACGATTTTTTGTGATAAATACATTATCTGTTTTATATTTCTTCTGCTTTATTCCTTTTATTTATAGAGTTCAAAATGAAAAAAGATTTTCTTAGCAGACGATTTTCCTGTGCCTCAATTAATTATCCTCGGAATTCCTTTTATTTATAGAGATTATTACTAGCTGACCCGCCCGGCGTTGCCCGGGTCCGTATTAGCAATATTAAACGAACTTGAAATTTGTATGATTTTATCAATAACTGGAAGCATGCAGAAATGCATTGTCTGAAATACGTCATTTTCATCGTTATAAAGTATTAAAAGGTTCTGAAAAAAAAAGAAAACTTTTAGTAATACAATTTTTAGTTTAAATCAAATGTTTTCAATATTTTATTTAATTTTATTCAAAATGAAAAAAGATTTTCTTAGCAGACGATTTTTTGTGATAAATACATTATCTGTTTTATATTTCTTCTGCTTTATTCCTTTTATTTATAGAGTTCAAAATGAAAAAAGATTTTCTTAGCAGACGATTTTCCTGTGCCTCAATTAATTATCCTCGGAATTCCTTTTATTTATAGAGATTATTAAAGTATCCTTATTTCTATTTCATTTATGCATCTAAAAAGTTTCAAATAGAACCAATTGAATGAGAATATAAACAAATAATAAAAGAATGCACTCAACAAACAGAGGTTTCCTTTTACATTTATTAATACATTTCAAAACTTTGTACAGACAATACTTTTAAAACTATTACAATATACATGCGTCACATACTAGATGAGATTGTAAAATGCAATAGAAATAATGCTCTAAATCTTAATCATATAATATAGCACTGGAATTCTTTTCAAACTAAGCAACTATAGATTATTACTCTGAAATCTACACTGATTCTTCAAATATGTCAAAGTGTAAAATTTGCCGGGTATTTTATGGACTGGTTTCTAGTTTACAATATCTAGCAAAGAGATGTAAAGTTCAATAGTAAACTGCCATACTTCAAGAAAAAAGTTATAAATATATGGAAAAAGCAAACCATCAATTTATATATGTATGAAAAGATTTGTTTTAAAAAAATAGAGCAGAAATAACCCATAAAAAAATCTGAACAGCACTTCAGTTTTATCACATCACATGCCATATTTCATTTTTAAGTTCATTCATTGTTATTTTGAAATTTTATCAAGTCTCAAGTAAACTTCAATTTAAGCCACAAGTTAAGGTCAAGTCTTTTTTAACTTCTTTTTTTTAATAGAATGTACTACATGTCTACTCAATAAACTATTTAACTGAAATAAAACAGGAATCACTAAAATAATTTTTATCAGGGATCGAAATGAGAAAAATCCACAAATCAGAAAGTTATTTCAAAATTATTGTTAAGGCCCCTGTCCTCGCTCGAGGAAACGCTCGCGAGCTAATGCTATTCCTATGGGGAAGCATTTTTCTAATAACTCTTTCGCATTTTGACATTTTTGAATGATTTTTTTGCATTGGATAGCTGAGGTGCATGCTGATTGCGCACCTTTTTTACTTTTTCGATTTTGGATGCAGATATATTTTTTAAAAAGCACTTTCAGTTTCGAAACCGGTTTTAAAAGTGAAACTAACTTTGTAAAAAATATCTGCAACCAAAATCGAAAAAGTAAAAAAGATGCGCTATCGGCATGCACCCCAGCTATCCAGTGCAAAAAAAAAATATTCAAAAATGTCAAAATGCGAAAGAGTTATTAGGAAAATGCTTCCCCATAGGAATAGCATTAGCTCGCGAGCGTTTCCTCGAGCGAGGACAGGGGCCTTAACTAAAAATTTGAATTATAGAAAATTTATATCTAATCATACAAAAACAATTTAAAATAGTTGGATGTGCCAATATCAAAACTTTCTTCTAACCATCTTAATACTCTAAAAAGCAGTTAGAAAACTTAATATTTCATTATTATTAGTTCAGTACTATGTCAACTTTAATTTTTATCTTAAATTTATTCTTAAAATTAATTGGAGTAAAAACGAGTTAATCTCAATCATATTTATTAAAATCATAAATATTACATGTATGCATGCAGATTCATTAAACTATTAGAAATTCTAGAGTATTTATTTAATTGCTAGCATAAAATGTATTTATAAACAATTCATTTTTATTAAATCTAAAATTATCTGCTTCACTTGTAAATTATTTTATAACACTTGAGTTAAAGAATTATTGGAATTTTCAAAATATGTTTTAAATGAATACAAAAAGAAATCAGTAAATATCTATCTAGAACAGTTGGCAATAAGGAAAAAGCTAAAATGCTAAAAAAGCTTTATTAATTTAACCCTTTATTTTATGTCTTTTTAATCCTATTCTTTTTATTTTTGATATTAACTCTTTCTCACTCAACAATTTCGATTTGAAAAATATTGACTCAGATGTTAGAATACATCATTAAATGAGTTAAAAAAAATTGTTTATAAAATTTAGAACGTAAAACTAAAATAATTATTGAGTAAAAAGTACTTCCTACAGATCTACAATATTTAATTATATTATGATTATTATATTTGAAGGTACTTCTAGGTTATCCCGTTGACCAAAATATTATCGCCAAACTATAAGATTAAATGCCAATAATGGATGATCGTGAATGTCACATTCAATGACATTAAATGCGATTCACGTGTTTAAAATGTCATTAAATGATTTTTATTTAGACTTTTTATTAATATTTTTATTAATATTCTACTAATTATTTGTTTTTTCATTATTTAAAATAAAAATTATGTCAACATGTATAATTTGGCTATTAGTTTGGCAATTTGTATAATTTGGCGAAATTGGCCGACGTGATAACCTAGAAGTACCTATTTGAATTATATTATGATTATTATATTTGAATTATATTATGATTAATTCTAATTGATTTTCAATATTTTTTTAAGTAAAAATATGCTTCTGGCAAATAAAGAGTTAAACATTTCACATTGAATAAAGATATTGCAAAAGAACTAATGTACATTGCAAATCATAGTTGAGCAAATTGTAGGCACATTACATGTTCCCTCAAGATACAAATCCAACAATTACTAAAATGGATTATGTTATTATTTTTATTTTCAAAGACAGAATATAAGATTACATAATCAGATAAACAGAACAATTCTGTTTTTAACTACAAGAGCAATATCTGGTTAGATGATCTAGATTTAGAAAATCATGGCATAAAATGTCTATTTTGCCTACAATTAATGCCTACTTTACAAATTGCTACCTAAGGATGTAAAAAATATAAACTGGCCATCAAATATATTGGTTGCAACATGAAAAATTTGGTAAAGAACAGTAAACAGTTTAGCACCAGCTTGAAATTCATAAAATAAAACAATCATGCAGAAGAATATAATAAAACATCATAATTAGAAGGGCTTGTTTTTTGGAATTTCCGCTAAATTTTTAAAGTTTTCTCTAACAAACTTATGAATTTTTGAAGTAATGTTTATTGACTGATTATGGAAATTTAAGAAAATATTTGTAATAATTCAATGATATTTTTACAACGTTTTATTGGTTATATTTGAAGTCAAGCAATCACTTTTATTATTACTTGTTTTTTAATATCTAGAAACAAGTTATTCAAGTTTACTGATTTTCCCTATAAATCTAAAATTCTTTTTGAACTATATATACTTCTGCATAATTGAACACAGGTAATTAAGGCTTTATGTTCTCAAATCGAAACTGGCTACTTTCTGATACATCCTTGAAAACATTTTCTGTTTATAAAGGCATAAGATTGACAGGTTGATGTTTTAAATAGAATTTTCTGATGGTACAGCCCAATAATCTCTTATTACTCAAGCAATAATTATCAATAGATTATCTCAAAAATTATGCCTGCAAATGTCATGCTTTTATGTTTAAAAATAAATCCATAAATGTATCAGAAAATTTCACAGAAAAAAAAAAATTTTAAGAGCACTCTGATATACAAAGCTTATACCTAGATTATCTAAATATTACACCTATTTTTACCAACATAAAAAATTTTCATAAGTTATTTAAAGAAAGAAAGAAAATTTACATTAAAGGATACTATAAAATATTTATGTTTACAATTTTTAATAATCCTTTAATAACATACCAATTTCTGAAATAAATTTCAATATGTATGATAAAAAGGTTTGATATTTTAAACTATGACTACACAATAGAGAAATATTTTGAAGACGCCTAAGTTCTATGGACAGGTGTAAAAATTATGTGAAGTGAAAAAGGAAATAAAAGCGCCAATGACAAGAATAAAATATAGCTTGCAGTGTTTTCAAGTCTTCAAAAGGCAATCCTATCTTCAGCAAAAAACTATGAAAAAAGAGAAAGAGCAGTAACATACATATTTTTTGCAAAAACTCCTTCTAATCAAGGCCTGGTCAAGTTAAAGAGGGACTGAGGCCCTGGCAGGGGTGCAAAAATATATCATCTTTATTCTATATTAAACTTTTCTCGTGTATATGTTTCTTAATTTTATCAAAAAAAAAAAAAAAGTAAAAACATATTGTAACAATTAGCAATTTTTGCAATTGTGTAAATTTCATCACAACAATTTTCAATTGTACATTGCATTTTCTTGACTGGTTAACATTTTAAAGAAATTTTTCATCCCCAGGCTCTGGTATTCATTAAAGGAGTTCCTCTGCCTATATTGTCACAAAAAATCAAACATTTTCTATGGCTTAGCAGGATCAAAACTAGCTTTGTTTGCACCCGGGCCAAACATAAATTTTGGCATCCCTCCCACCCCTTCTCCACAAAGTATACTTAAAAAGAGAATTTTATTAATTTTCTAATAGCTGACTTATTTGAAAATTTAAAATATGTAATGCTCAACTACATAATAAGCTTTGTCAGATATTGATTCAGTAAAATCTTGCAAACGGAATCGAAAAAATTCTGTTCTATACAGGATTTTAAAGTTTTATCATTCTTAGATTATTCTATCCTTTGGCCTATTCCAGACAGGACGATTTTAATCATACTGTGCTAAACGACATGAGAAAAATAAACCCATAAAATCTTCATTTCGTGCCCCTTCCTTCTGGCACCCGGGGCACATGCCCCCTCTCTATTTTTAGCCCTCTGCCTTAGAATACAAATATGAATGTATAAATACATAGTTATATAAAATACATATTTTGTATTTAATCTTATCCTACTCTAAAATTATAAAATGTTGTTTATATTCAATAAAGATCAAAATAGATTGAACATATCAGCTTTACAATAATTACATACCCAATTTGGAAACTCATGCTTTGATCTGGCTCTGCTTTTTTCTGTTATTCACAATCTACATTGAAAGATGGATTACAATTTGAAGACTAGAAATAACTGTATACTATCTTTAAATCTTGTTATTTTGATTATTAACCCATTTGCGACAGGAGCCTTTTATGAATTCTTTAATGTTTTGTCACCAGTTTTTAAAAACAGAAATTTGTGCCTTACTAAATCGAGAAAATGATCCGATTAAATAAAGCAAATTTTACTGGGGTGTGTGTGTGGGGGGGTGTAAACCCCTTAACTGCAGAGGCGGATTACCCATTAGGCTGAGTAGGCTGAAGCCTAGGGGCCCAGAAGAAAAGGGGGCCCGGTGCTAGAATTTTCTTATATAAAGAACAAGAAAATATCCTTTTACACTCGTCGGACATTAATACAAAAGACAAAAGATATGCGAATTTCTTTGTCGTAATCTTTTATATTTTAATCATCAATGATTTATGAGTTAATGAAGCAAGCATGTGTTTTAATTTTTTCAGTATATACCACTTTGAAGGAGTGAAAGGGGGCCCTCAGAATGTCAAGCCTAGGGGCCCGGGTGGTAGTTAATCCATTTATTTCTGCTTAACTGGTTTACCTGAATGGCGTTCGGGTAAGACGAATTTGTTTATTGCATCATTTAAAGCTTTTTGACACCACTATTATTTTTAAGAAAATTTTCATACTATTGAAAGGCGGAAATGTTTAGACTAAATTTTACTAATATTTTATTTAAATAATAATGGTGTGAATCCGCTATTTTCAATTTATTGAATGGAAAAGAATTAACCAATTAAGGAGCTAAACAAGGATTCTTGAGCCTTTTTGCAGCATGTTTATGTGTCACTCGTCCTCAAGGGGTTAATATTTATTTTTGGTCTTAATTCCACACATTGTTAAAGTATTAAGAAAAAAAACCTACTCTTATTAGTGCTTCTGATAGCTATTTTTATTAGTGCTTATGGTAAAAAGAATTCTAACTAGAAATTTGATCATTTTGCTTGGAAGAGCTTTAAATGTGAGCCATTTAAAAAATTGCAATCGTAACAAATAGCACCTATATTAATACTCACAGATGAATTAAGGGGATGTTTCAGCAATCTCTGTTAACTTATGAGAAAATTTAAACACAAAATGCTTCTCTAACTATCAAAATTCGATTTTCACTATCATCAGCATTTTAAGAAGATGTCTGCTTACATTTTAGGAATTTTGAAAAAATATGATACATTTTTAAGACTTTATTATAGTAAACTAGTATGTTGTGGCCATCACAAAACTTTCTTCTATTTAAATTACGTCAATTAAACCATATCTGAAGTTTGGTTAAATTCTGTGAATTAGTTCTTGAGATATAGCTATCGTGAAAATCATGAAAAACGTAACATAGCAGCGCCACCTGTTGTGAGGTTTATACCAAAATGTAATCGGTGTCTAATTATGTTATATATTCTAGTGTAACAGAATCTGAAATTTGATGAAGTTCTCTGCATTAGTTCATGAGATATAGCTATCGCAAAAATCGTGCAAAATGTAGCATAGCAGCGCCACCTATTGGGCAGTTCACACCAAAACCTTATCAATGGCAATGTATCTCAAGGTATTGCGGAATCTGAAGTTTGGTGAAATTCTGTGCATTAGTTCTTGAGTTTTGTCACATACAGACTGACAGACTCACAGACAGACATTTTCTAAAAATAGTCAAAACGTGTTCAGGACCTTCTAAAACGTATAAATCCGTCGAAAACCAGAAGTCGAAAATTTTCATGAATCCAATACTTTCTTCTTGTAAAGATAGAAGAAAGTAAAAAATTCATTATTATGATAAATAAAAGGAAAGTTTTGACAATACCTCAAGTGAAAAGAAAATAAAGGAGATGAGGCATCCAACAGCAAACTTTGGAGATAAAAAGTTAAGGAAATTTATGGTCGAAGGAAAACAGACTGAAAATTCTGTTAAAAAAATTTCATAAAAATTTGAAAAATACTTAAAAGTTTTGAAAATGCATTACATACATAACTGATGCCAACGTTTTCATGGTGAAAACCAAATTTTGATAGTTAAATTAAATAATGAGTTATCAATGTGTGTAAATTTCCACACAAGTTAACATAGAATTTCACAATTTGTGACATGAAAACTTGTTTTACTAGAGTATCCATTTCACTAAATGTATTCTCTTACATTAAACTTGATAGGAATATTAAAATTTTTTAATTAATTTTGCTTTTCATAGCAGTGAATTAAATGAATACAACAAAATTCAAGTTTCATAATTAATGTTAAGTGTAAAATGTCTGAGTAAATATCATATTTTAAATGCAAGGCAATAATGCAAAAATGTTTTAAATGAAAAAAAAAAAAAAAAAAAAAAATATGCCAAATACTGTTAGCAGTATTTACTGCTCATAATTATATATTTTTAAAGCTAGCTAATATTCATGTATGGAAAAAATATGAAAAGTTCAAAGTATTATAATCATGACACAGTAAACTAGTTGCTAAGTATGTCACAAAGGCAATATAATAGCAAACCAAAATTGCACAATAACTGACTTTTGATTAGTAGTGTAACTTCCATGTAATTATGTTTCACTGGATTAATTTTAATATCAATGTTGTGAAAATATTTGCATTTAATTGAAAATACAGGGTGCCCATATGGTATGCCAGGGGTTCTTTATCTAGTAACTTTTGATTTAAAAACATGACAAAAAATATTATTATATGTTCACAAAGTACAACAGACACAAAGTTACATGCCTAAAAGTATTCCTAAAGAAGCAACTTATATTGCTCTAGAGGTATGTATGTGATAGATAAAGAAATAAAATTGTTCTGACATGTTGTCTCTGTATGAATTATGGATCATTTGAGGCAAAAGCCATAATTGCTATAAGTCCCAAAGCAGTTGTTGGTCAAATGTAACAACTTATAATTTTTGAAATCAAATAAGAATACTAATCAAACAATAACTAATATTAAAATTTTATCAAAAAGTTATCAATGAATAATTAGTCCAAAGTTAGATAGAACTAATAAATTCACTAATAACTTTTTGATGAAAATTCAAATTCTGATTATAATCATTACTTGATTAATAACACATTGAGTTGCAACTTTCCATATATGTAACTTTGACTTTTTATGATGTTCATAAATGAATTGAAAATCTAAATTTCAACAGAACTGAAAAATCTCTGACACATTTTTGCAATATTGAATAAATATTACTCAGCACTAAAAGTTGTACAGCAACCAATGGTGTAATAATAGTGTGCAAATATTGGTTTGCTATAATAGAATGAAATATTACAGAAATCATTGCACATTCTTCTAATAAAGTAAAATTATACATATATAAAAAAAAAGACATGAATAGAGTATGGAATAATTCATATTTTTACATTAAATTGAAAAATAAAAATTTTGGATTAAAAAAAAACTTTAATGACGGCCTTAAAATCCTCTAAAAATTACCAAAGTTTAAAAATAATAAAGTTTAATAATTTGGTTGAATTTAAACAATTGCATTGTAATCTAATTCTGATAGCATAATAAAAGCAAAAAGAAATCAACGCCAGTTATAGCCTAAACTAAGATTTGGACATAAATTGTGAATCAAACAGAAATTTAATATATTAAATTCAATGTTCTTACATTTAGAATGATGAGAGAATAAATAACCTAAGATATCAGGGGTATAGTGGAGGATATATTGGGGAATATACAGCATATATTTAGGATTTTTTTTTTACAAAATTCTATATACCTCTGTTTCTTAACTAAAACTATAGTGTATACTATAGGTATGATCTTCATGAATTTAGCATACACTCTGTTTTTTATTTTATTTTATTACAATACTGAATCCTACATAGCTACTATCAGTGTAGAATTAATATTATTAACTAGTATCCTGTAATAACAATCGATGATGCAGATTTAAAAATTTATTACAACAAATATGGCAGTCAAAAAATAATGTTTTTCTGAAAAGGAAAAGATAATTATGCACTTGCAAAATTACTAAAAATTTGTGTACAAGTAGTTAATGTATTTAAGATTAAATATGATCAAGCATAATTGTCAAAGGCAGTAATATTATTTTATGCTTGTAATCTAAGTTTTGAAACTTGTTTTTGGCACAGATGAAATGGCAGAACATTTCTTTAGCAAAAAAATGTTAATTTAGATCTGACAAATTAATAAATATTGACGTATCTAATTTTTTCAGTAGTAATACTATAGTAGTCAGGATAACTTTTCCCAAATTAGGTTACATTGCTCCACATTTTTGAAACTTTGATCCATGCTGCCATGGTGGAACCTTGGTGAATTATTTAAGCTATCAAAAATTAAAAGCAATTAATTGAGCTATCAAACTCACACTAATGCTGCTATTTATATTTTATGGACAAAACTTTGGAGGCCTCAATGGCTGAGTGGTCATGACACCACATCGCTAATCGCTTGCAAGCATAGGAGATTGTGGGGTCGAATCTTGCAGGCTCAATTGCACACTCTTTGTGTGGAACTCTTGGCTGTATTTCCTACATGTTGTAAACTTTCATTGTGGTATCTCGTCCCTGTATATTGATAGTGACTTAAGGGTGTTCTTAAATCAAAAAGGGCAACTTTGTGACACATGCATTAATTTATTTTTGTTCGGAAATGCATGAAAATAGCAGGTGTTGTTATTCAGAAACTCTCTAATTGCACTCATTCTTTTGTTTTTTAAAAAACACAATAGATTTTTCATAACAAGCCTTCAAAGTTGACACTTTTGAGCATATTTCCAAACGAAAGCAGAAAAACCAGTCGAAAAGGAGGAGAAAAACGGGTGATTGCATCATCGAAATAGCTTATAACTCGATAAGTAATTTAATTATCATAAAATGGAAAAATAAGTTCAATTCGAAATCGCTTTCATGGTCAGGCATTAAAATTTTATAACTTTCTGTTAAAAAATGAATTTGTAAATGTGTCAAAACGTTTTTCGCTTATTGAGCGGATCAGTTAAGAACACCCTTAAAGCAGACTTTCATATCGAGCACATAAATCAGATGTATGTATTCAATGAATAAATAAAATAAACCAAAACTTTGCCATTAACTCAAGTGATGTAATAGATTTAATCTTTTTTCTCTCTGGGGCAAAAATTACCCTGATAAGTCAAAGTTACCCCGATTGACTGAAATTAAAATGAGAGTTTTAAAAATAAATAAGATTTTCTGACTTATTTGTAAACATTTTTTAAACTTTTTCTGCATCGCCAAAAAGCAAAAGAAAATAACAATAATCAGTAATTTTATATAAAACAGGTTCAAAGTTCATCAATAGCAATTTTTGTTTCATGTCAATAGCAATTTTATTTTTTGTGTGTGTAAGTTGAAAACAAGACATTGGTGTTGAGATAAAATGCCTCGATTTATGATATTATTTATTATTTTCTTCAGTTTTTATGTTTATTTCATATGAAAAGAGTGACAGTCATGTATTTTAAATATATGTATTATATATATTTTAAATTAAGCTACACATTTTAAAGAAAATGAGTGAAAAGTTTGTGTTTTTAATTAAATTAATACAACAGAAATGATGATAATAGGAGCAATACTTGGCAGTTTATCACCTGCTCTAATTTAAAATAAAAGTGCCGAAAAACCCAAACAGAAAATGAACTACAGATATTTTAGATGTGTCTCATTTAATTTAATGTTTACTATAAATAGCTTATCAAGGAGTAAATATTTAATAGTTCATAGGGAAAAGGCATTTCAACATTTTGATAAATTGTTATATATTATGGATGAATATAAAAAACATTATTTACAGGTTTAATACTGATAAATAGTACAATTTATCGAAATTATCAGTGCTCAAACATATTAAAAATACATTTTGATTAAAAATGAATCAATATTTTACAGATGGAAATCAAGCATATTAGAGCATCCTGTGTATTAGTAGCAAATCAAATTTTATATGGATGAAATTGATTCAATTTGCAATTCTTTTGTCCAATAATATAAATAGGGGAAATTTCAACAATGCCTAGATGCATTAATTGAATAAATAACAAATATGTGCCAAACAATTTTTCTACAAAATAATAAACATGCTGTAGCTATTAAAACCAATTACACATCATTCAATTCGTTATTCGTTATAAACAATCATTATTCAATTTGTTATCGTAAAAACAACTATACACCAAACTTTCTAGTACCTTACAATTTTACCAAAAAAGAAATAACAATATGCGGCAGCATACTGCTTATTGGTAGCAAACTAAAAGAGAAATCGCAAAAAAAGGAGAAACCATAAAAACTATGAAAATGCTTTCTTTATGAGGGTGATTGGTGAAATATGTATTGCTCATTGCAAGAAAAGCAACACAGCTAAAAAAAACACTACATTTCACAGGAGAGGCAAAAGCAGATTGTAATTTTTTTTTTTAATTTCAACACAAAGCTATAGCACTTAGCTCCGAATAAGGCTGTAAAAACATAAAATCCTTAAAGATAAAGACTCAGAAGAGATGGGCGGACTGAGTAGATTTATTCCCACTTTCTGTGAAGGCTGATTGACACAATGAGATTAAAGAAGAGTATATGGCTGTATGCCTTCTGCTTCTCAAATAAAGCTGTAACACATATCCTCTGATTTTTTATGACTAGCTAAATTATACTGTGTGTCATCAGAACTATCAATGGTGACACATAGCATGTTCTAGTTACCTTCTGGACAGCTAACCTTAATTTAAAATTGCGTATTCAAATTAAATACAAAATGCTAAAAATGGTACACATATAACAAAACGGTAATTTCACAAACACGCTTAAAATATAGTTAAAACCTATGTTTTGTATTGCTTCTGCAAACGTCTTCAGGATAAAAAGAGATATTACAGGTGTAACATCATTTTTTATTCTGAGGAGGTTCGCAGAAGCAATACGAAACATAGATTTTAATTATATTTTAAGCATGTTTGTGAAATCTGTTTTGTAATGTATATGTACAATTTAGCATTTTGTATTTAATTTGAATACAAAATTCTATGTAAATTTATGGTGGAATTGTCCAAGTTATA
This sequence comes from Maratus speculifer, assembly GCA_964019185.1. Classification (NCBI taxonomy): domain Eukaryota; kingdom Metazoa; phylum Arthropoda; class Arachnida; order Araneae; family Salticidae; genus Maratus; species Maratus speculifer. Next base: position 99,606,786 of record OZ025298.1, read on the forward strand.
ATTGCTAACCTTAATGACAGTTTTCCAACAGTAAGGTGCACTTAAGTTAGATCTATTAGCAGAACAATATTCAAAATGTATTTTTTGGAGTTGTCCCATTTATCAACATTAGATACTGTCAAATACAGGAAAGATTAAGATTTGAATCAATTTAAGAATTGAATGCAAATAAGAGAATATTATAATTTAAAATATTTTTTAAATTTACTAACATTTGATTATGCAATATTTGGCATCAGACATGCAATATTTTATGTATATAAAGGGTAGTATTTAAACATATAAAAGCTAAAATAGCTATATGTTATGTAGAAAATATGCTTAACATGTACAAGATTTCTGAAAAAGGTACTGAAATATATTAATATGTGTGTGTGTGTGTGGGGGGGGGGATTTATAAAAATAAAAGCACAAGCTAGTACACAAAGAACTAATGTTAAACCAATTGAAGCATTCTTTTTATATTTCTCCTTCATATTTGAATAATTTTAAATATTTTATTTTCACATAAGATACCTGAGGTTGATATCTAATCATGCACTTCATTTTTTTTTCAATTCTGATTGGAAAATTTTCATTTCTGAAGACACATTCAAAACTGGTCTTGAAAGTATACTAAAAAAATCTGCAAGGAAAATTGAAAAAACAAGAAAGAAGGCCTTGAGGTAAATTATGCAAAATAAATCATTTAAAAATCCTGATATGTGAGCAAAGCATTTCAGAAGAACAGGATGAGGCGAGCACGAGTCAAATTTTCAATGAGGAACAAATCTTTAAAAACTTTTAATGTAATGAATATGCAAGAATTTTTTCCATAAATTTCCTTTCACTTTAAGGTTTAGATTGGCAAATCATCTGGGATTCGATCCCAGAAAGATATTTGAGGTTGATACCTTATCATGTACTTTTTTACTTTTTCAATTCTGATTGAAATTTTTTTATCTCTGAAGACGCATTTAAAACTGATCCTGAAAGTATACTAAAAAATCTGCAAGAATAATTGACAAAGCAAAAAAGAACTCAATAAGGCCCCCAGATAAATTATGCAAAATAAATCATTTAAAAATCCTGATATGTGAACAAAACGTTTCAAAAGAACAGGATGAGGTAAGCATGAGTCAATTTTTCAATAAGGAATAAACCTTAAAAATCTTTTAATGTAAAGAACATGCAACAATTTTTCCACAAATTTTCTTTTACTTTAAAGCTGCTATCAGATTCACAAACTTTTCGGCCGATTTTAACCCCAATTTTTTCCTGTTCAAAGGGAAAACCAGTATTATTAGTACCAGCTATTAATATTTATCACCTATTTGTATCAATCGCTTATCCCTGATTGGTTGAAATGTTAAAAGTTGGAGAAAAATGAATTATTTGAATGCACAAATGAATTAATTTTTCAATGTGGAACAAATCTTAAGAATTCTTTAGTGTAATCAATGTAGTGTCAAAAATTAAAAATGGGCAACTAAATTCCTAATTTTATTACTACTTCTCTATAACTATTGAAGATTTTTTTCTACTATATGAATGGCATGTCAAAAAATATAGAAAAGTCAAGCTAATTTCAGAGAGATGAGAGAAATTTCATGAGTGTACCTAACTATGTTTATATGAGATATAAAGAACAGAACTATCTTACAAAATATTAACTGATATAAATAAATACTATACTTCTACTAAAAATACTTCACAGATTAAATTTTCTGTAGCCTTAACACTTCTAGATTTTTCATAAAAAAAATTTATCATTGTAGAGAGCAGTTTCATAAAGAATACTGAAGAGGTGAATGTTGTTCATTAAGTGTAAATATTTATAGCTAATTGTATATTAATTATTAAATACGTAATTGTTTTATTCTACAAAACTAAGCCTGAGATGGTCACATACAAATTTCACACACAAAAGAAGTTCTAATGACAGACAGGTTTTAAATGAATGAAATAATTGAAAATTTACATGCACAATTTGCTAAGAATCAACAAGGCAGCAGATTACATTGGTATAATAAAGATTCAAACACAAGAATAAGAAATTAAAATAAAAAATTGACAGAATCATTTTTTTTTTTTACTTTGATAACAGAATGCATAAAAAATTACAAATTGTAGAAATATATGGTCTTGTATTAGGAATGCATGGATTTTAATATATTTTTCTTACAAGGGTCATAATATAAAAAGAAGCAAACATGAATTTTACTTAAAATAATTACAAACATAGTTATAAAGTTAAATGAAATCTTGATTCAAACAGATTAAATAAATATACAAAACAAATTCAATACATTTATGCCAAATAAAAATTGTCTAAAAATGAACATTCTATATGGATGTATATAGTCCATATAATGCTAACTGAGATCACTGCATGAAAAATAAAGAGGCAGTGTAAAACTTAGGAAAAGAAAAGAACAGAGTAAATCTAAAATTCCTATATGCTAGATTCAAACTTTATAGGATTATCATCAGTCTTCATGCCTCTGGATACTTTAGTGCTATTATTATTATTGTTGTTGTTATTATTAGTAACATTGGATTTATGGTGATGGTGGTGATGATGACTATGATGATGGTGATGTCCCGATTTTCCTTTGTTTGTAGCAACAGGTGATTTAGAGTGAGATTTACTGGAATCTCTCACTCTCCTAACAGGGGAGTGGGGTTTATAATTACCAATACGGCAGGCAACCACAGATGCATGATCCAGTTTTCCGGGAACCGTACATAATTTGTCCCCAACTTTCCTGCGACGTGAACGCTGTTCAGTTTGAGTATCAGGTTCACCATTCGGGTATAAATCTGGATCTTCCAGAATTTTACGCTTAGCGACCGTCAATTTCATGGCAAAGTCGATTAACGTTTCACACAATTTTTGAGCAGAATCACATCCCTTTTCATTGTCATTTTGACCATTGTTAAGGAGATCCTCCATTCTTAAAAGCGTAAGCTGATGTCTTTGGTGCGCTTCCACAACAGGCAGGGGAGGTTCTATAGGCACAGTGTCAGATGTCACAGAACTTGTACGCTTGCTGGCATCTGATGAATTGCTAGTCTGTCGTCGAAGCATCGATTCCAGCTTGCTATGCCTCTTCACAGTAACCTCCTGGCTGTTGCTGTTTTGTCTTTTGACGCTACCGCTATTTTGCTTGGCGGCTTCTGCCTTAGCAACATCAGAAGGTTTTCTGTGAGGTTTCTCTGGCCTTTTTGGCACAGCGAACTTGCCAACGACAGGGTCGAAATTGTCAGTGATTCCATCGCTGCATAAGAAAATATAATCGCCCTGTTCTGCAATAGTCATTGACACAGTAAGGTTGTTTAGTTCAGGGTTGACACCATCAACTGGTCCCAGGGCACCTAGAGCATCACGCATATCCCTCATGGAGTGAATGTCATGAGAACCTAAAACAACATATGTTTAAAATGAATAATGTAAGTATAAAAAAGAAAAAAAAAAAAAAAAAAAAAAAAAAAAACACTTTTTTACAAGCATTGAATGGACATCTTGGAAATCATGACTCATTTTTTTTTTACTGTATTTTTAATTTTCCCCAAAAAATTTCTGTTATAATACATTAATTTGGCATGCACACTGAACTCAGTTATGAAAAATTCACTACTTATTTTTAGGTTTGCAGAAGCAAATGAACTTATTAAAATATACGTAAATTTTTACCACCATTTTATCAAAAAAGAAAGACTAAAAGCTATCTAAGTTAAGTTTTTAGGATCTCTAAATTGATTTCCCAATGTACAATTGTAATTTAAGGGAAGGTTTGTCTGCCGAATGCTGAAAAAAGGTGCTTTTTAGCAATGAAGAACATTTCAACTTTTTTTACATAAGAAATTGATGCTGTGGCTCAAATCATGTTGGTAATTGCCGCAGCATGTGTGCCATACAAATCCAATCAGGTGGAATAAGACAGATCATCAGTCTTTTGCAATCAATTTCCATTAAGGTTTATAAAAGTAGATAATACAGTTTAAAGATAAGATACTTTAAAATCAAAAAGCTAAAAATCAACAAAGTGCCAGTAATTTGAAAAATGGGATCTATTTCTAACCTTCCCCCCTCCCTTCCTTTTTTTCAGTAAATATCTATTTTTCATAAAAATGATTGAAATGCATCCAAATTCCAATAAATTATAACACCTTTAACTTAAACAAAAAATTAGTATGATTGGTTTAATATTATTTGTATTCTAATCCTGACCTGTTTTTAAAAAAAAGTTATTTTGTGTCAAATGTGCTTATAATGCTCCAAAACAATGTAAGCCTACAGACACATTATGGTAAAGCACTAAATAACTATGACAGAATTTCGATTTTGGCCAATTTGTTGTACCTGGATAATCTACAGACTTTAAAAAAATAGATAAATGTAATAATAATAATAATAATAAAAGTGTCTAAAGTATTATATTCTTAATTCTTATTTATAATTTATTTTCTACTTTTTATTTTTTAAATGTTTGATTATTGTGGTTTATGGCCGCCATCTGACATTTTTTGATGAATGTTTATCAACACATAATTATTGAACTAAAAACATAATTGAACTAAAAAGTGTGATAATTTTCAAAGCTCATTTACAAATAAAATTAATTAATTAATTAATTAAATAAAAACAGATTTTATTATTGAATCTGTTAACAGAAACCTCCATTAATGAGTTCCTACTGGACTTGAATTTTACTGAACAATTTGTGTTAAGGAAAAAAGCACAAACAAAGTGCCTTTATTTCCATATAGTTTACAACATAAACAACAAGTTGGAAATTGCATGAGAACGTAGCAAATGAGGTGCGTTCGTATGATAACAAAGTTTTAAAAATATTCAGATCTTGCTGATATAGTAGAGCGTACAACGGATATAGTATAGTAGTCGAAATCTTTACGTTTCTGTAAATATGCAGGAAGTAATTTTTATTACACCTCAGCAACGTATATCTTATTCATAAAGTGTGAAATAGTTGAATATAATTAAAACACGTATATTTCCCCATACAAACCATATTTCCCCGTATAGCATTATATAGTGGAATACTTTTGTGTGGCCCTGTAATTTAATAATAAAAATTCTTTGCATCACAGATTGTACAGAATGCTTATTTTAGTATATATTTCATAGATTCATGCCAATTCTATTATGTTTGAATGAGTGTAACATCATTAAAATGCATTTGAAACTTTTTCCCCATAGACCGTAATCCTTTTGATTGTCCCTGTAATTGATCTATGCATCCGATTTTCATAACATTTGAAATGAATGGACAAAATTATGCAATAATTATATGTTTTAAACTTCAAACAATTAAAATGCATTTAAAACTTTTTTCCCTATTGACCGTAATGTAACGGAATCCTTTTGAATATCCCTGTAATTGATCTATCCATCCGATTTTCATAAAATTTGAAATGACTCGACAAAATTATGTTATAATTATGTATTTTAAATTTCAAACGATTTGGTTGGGTAGTTTTTGCGTTGTTATATGCGGACAGACGGACGGACTGAGCGAAAACAATAGGTGCTACGTATTTACATAATTACGAACGCACCTAAAAATGACATTAAACTCAAAATCATCTTTTCTTTCAATACAGGAATCTAATTTTTTAAAAAGAAACCATTTATATATATTAAAAAAATTATCAATTTTTGTTTCAAATGGTAAACATTTACTTTTAATACCATCAAAAATAACACAAAATAAAATATAGTTTATTATTATTATTATTTATTTTTTTAATCTTTACAGGGTTGTAAAAGAAAATACACTAGCGATTTATCAACTAATTTAAAAAGAATAAATTGAGATTTTACAGGAAAACATTTAGAATCCTATAAAGACAAATTGTAGAGTAAAAGTTTCATTGCAAAATAATTTTATTTAAAAGAAAATTTCACATAAATTTTCTGATAGTTTTTTAGTTTTTTTTTTTTTTTTTTTATGTGATTGAATGATAATATGATATAGTTGCTTTAGAATGTGGAAAAGTAAAATTTATTTATATCTCAAAGAATGAAGAATAATGATCTAAATGAACTGCAAACTGATACATCCATGACTTAGACTATATTTATTTTGCTATTTAGTTTATAAAGCAATATGCTTTTGAATTGAAAAAATATGTTTGGATTTATTAATTTTATCTCATTATAAAATTACGCTATGCCATAGCCAATATGATAAAGATTAATTAATTAAATATTTATTTTTTAATGTTTCAGCAGCGGTCAGTGGAAGCAGCCAGCCAACACTGCGTTTTCAGGAGATTCTTGTTTATTGTAAAATGTGTCATTTTGATATCTATATTGCTATATACACATTACAACATGCATGATATAACTTAATTCCAACAACTAAAATTTGAAAGAATCATATTAAGTTATATATTGGACATTTTGATTTGTATGTAGAGAAAACAGGAAGTTTTTTATTCTGAAGTATTTCTATAAACTCCTTCTTTTAATCTTTGTTTAGGAGACTACTTCAATCAAGCAAAACAAAATGTTCACTAATACTAATTCTATGGATTTATAAAAGGTACCTCGTTTGCATTTCAATATTTTAAAGATTTTTTTTTTTTTTTTTTTTTTTTTTTGCATTGAAAAACTGAGATTGATCTGTACAAAGGCTGTTTTTTACTTTTTCAATTTTGTTTACAAGTATTTTTTGTGAGGACATGTTCCTTTTTGGAACTGAATTCAAAAGTAAATGCATTCTCATAAAAAAAAAATCTGTAATCAAAATTGAAAAAGTAAAAAACTGCCTTCATATCGACCTCAGTTATCCAATACAAAAAAAATAAGAAAAAATTTAAAAATATTGAAATGCAAACAAGATTTCTTAATAAATTTCTTTCATAGGATAAGCATTAGCAAACAGGTTTTTTTGCATGACTTAAGTAGCCCTTTAATGTATGATCTTGTTTAGACCTGATTCTTTCTGGGTAGTATAATAATTAATTTGAGATCAAAACATTGCCATAGGTACATATAATCTACAAATCTGATCAAATAGATGTTCCTTTAATGCCTAACCAATTATTCAGAACACATATGACCTGAATCATTCTAAATAAATGGTTCTGTACTGCATAACAAATAGTCAACATTAGTAAAATTAACATGTTTCTTGCACTAAATATGTAACATGTATAACATAAACACATCATATAACCTCCTCCGTCCTAAGGCAAATATTAACTGGAGCTACAAAAACCAGTTTATAATTACTATAAAAATGTCCAAAGATTTATCAGTCTATATATCGATATTTATGACATGCACACAGCTATTAAAAATGTCAAGAAGTTATTTTAACAAATCTAGAAGAATTTAAAGGTTGTTCTTAAATCAAAAAGGGTAACTTTGTGACATATGCTTTAATTTACTTTTGTTCAAAAATGCATGAAAATAGCAGGTGTTGTAATTCAGAAACTGTCTAATTGCACTCATTTTTCTGTGTTTTTTTCTTTTTTAAACAACAGATCTTTTATAACAAGCCTTCAAAGTTGACGTTTTTGAGCACATTTCCCGACGAAAGCAGAAAAACTGGTCAAAAAGCAGGAGAAAAACGGGTGGTCATGTGATCAAAATAGCTTAGAACTGGATGGATAATTTAATGCTCATAAAATGGAAAACTAAGTTCGATTTGAAAGCACGCCCATAGTCAGGCCTTCCAATTTCATATCTTTCTGTTAAAAAATGAATTTGTAAATGTGTCAAAACGTTTTGCGCCTCTTGAGCGGAGCAGTTGAGAACACCCTTAAGATTATTATAAGTCTGATTCAACCCTGTCTCCTACAGGTGACATCAGGACTGAGATGTTTATTGAAATTACAGTAAGGGTCTATGCATACATTTCATTATTATTTTAAGAGGTAGGGGAATCTGGCATATGATATCATAAGATATCTCTAGGGGAAGAGGGGGTTTGTCTTTTGATATTGATATCATTTCTGATCCAATCAAAATTTTCTCTTTTTATTTGTAACATGGTCTTTGGTTTAAAATAGTATGTTATCCTTTTTTAACATATTTTTATGAAAATACAAAGTTATTATTAAATTCACTAAATTATTATAAAATTATTTATTTCTAAATTATAGAATGCCTCAACATTTGACAGTCTTATTCTTCTTCACATGTGTGTGCATATATAATCACAGTTCGAGAAACCATATGTGAAGTATATTTGAACAGAAGCTTGCCTTTATTAATAAATAAAAGAGAAAGACAAAGAATGTTGTCCACTTGTTTTGTCGATAAGAATTTCTATGTACTCCCCATTATGCTTCTGTTTGGTGCAAGTGCAACAAAAACTATAATAAAATACTGTAATGAGTTAGCCCTCTTTAGATTATCGCCCAAGAGGATGGTAGCATAGAATGCTGCTCGGTAATAATCAAGGCCAGGTTATAATATGGAGAACCTTTATATTTATCTGAAGAAGCATAAAAGATCCTCTGAAGAATATTATTTACAGCGTTTAATTACATAATAAAGCACGTAGGCTTCTTTTCCACCAGCTTTGACCTTAATTCAGTCCGAGTTCCAAGAATCAAAAGTTCGCAAATTGTCTTAATGTTCACTAGGTGATGTTTGCGTATACACAATGCGGAAGATAGGTCTTCCTCAATCAAGCTCTTTCCTGCTCGATAAATCTCTCGGATAATCACGTTCTCTAATCTCTCATGAGGAGAGCAAACAGTGACTCTACTGGCAAGAGTCCACCCATCAAATTTTATGTAGGCTTCCGCTATTCAGATCAGCCTCCAAAATCTTCTACCATGATCTTCTCTCAGCTCACTAACAGAGCCCCTCACTCTTTTCGAGAGAACTCCGAACTGCTCTCTGGACTCTCTCTCTTCGTCCAATCCTGTTTTTTCCTAGACCCGCTGGATCACAAACCAATCACGATCATTAATGGCTTTTCTCTCATTAATGAATTGTTAAGACATACTCCTATTGGTATGTGTGCATCGTTCAGGACTGCCTAGTTATCGGCACCACAAAGTCTGGCCTGCCTACTGACTAGTAATTTCACTTTCAGTCGGTGCTTCATCAAAAGGCATCCCAGGTGGTCGTCTTATTCATCCGACTGTCACCGACCTGTTAGTTTCGTTGATGGATAGTGATATAGCGATTTTTTATATTTTTGCTGCTGGTTTCACTTTGAGAATAGTGTCACTATAAGTTTACATTTTTATGGCGAAGCCTATCTCAGAAATAAATGGATATTTCTACTGTTTTGCTCTAAAAACTTGTAATAATTCTGATTTGTTACAATACTTTTAAATAGTAACTGTTTTTTTTTTAAAGTGTTATTTGATATAAAGCGGTATTTTATTGACTTCTCTTAATTTGAATCAGTAAAATATGTGAAAAATAAATGTAACCAATTTTGTATATCACTTTAAACAAAAGAAATAAATTCTTTAAAAAAAATTACACTTTGATAACGATATTATTTATCATTATTAGGGAGGGGGGGGGGAGTTTGAGGGAGGATAACGTATGACATTGAAAGTAGGGGGAAGGATCCAAAACTACCAAAAAGTTGATAATGTTATATTTGCACAGTCCCTAATCCCTTAACATTCACAGATTTAACATTCACGGGTTTTGATTATTCAAGAATCTTTTTTCATAAAGAATAATATTTTTTTACACTGTTTGTTTTATCAATTGCATAAAACTATTTGACACTAGACAACTGCACTAAACTGTATAAACAAAGTTCCGAAAATTTCAACTCTTATATTTAGGGATGAGAATTTTCGACGTTTTATCAAACCAGTGTAATATTAGAGAAAATAATGTTTTGTTAAATCGGTGTGTTTTCCGATTAGATAAAATAGTATTTTCTGTTAGATTATACTGGTTGTCCAAACCGTGAAAAATTCTCATGTCTAAATATTGAGGCAAAACACAAGTCAGTAATTCTGAGAAACCCAAAACATAAATTGATGCTAAAACTGAAAACATCATTAATTTTCTAAAAGTTACAATTTTTACAGCAATTGAAAGTTTTCCTGCAAAAACTGTAAATTTCAACAACTTCTTGATAAAGCAATAGAATGCGATCCTTAATTGGTGAGGAGTCTCAAATTAAAAAACAAACCGGAAACTATTCTAACATTCTATTTGTAACATGGAAATCCATAAACTAAAGATCTGTTCTTACAAATAATCCTATATCAATAACTTTTTTCAGCCATCAACTAGCAATCAAACTTTTACAATATGTTTATAATTATTCAAGCTTACTTACAACATGCATTTTTTAATTTTTAATAAATATATTTTTATGTTTCAATTACTTTTTTCCATTAAAACAAATCATAAAACCTAATGACGTTTTATGCATGGGATGATATTCTCTATATTTAGACTGGGAGGTGGCAGCACAGACAATCATCCCATCAAGTTCATGGATGAAAATCCAGGACTAGCTAAATTTCAATCTGCATATCAAACACAGTCAGTCTGCCAGTCATATCTTGGTGGAAAACAACTAAAAACCTGATTTTAGAGGTTGACTAATAAGTTTACCATTGTGCTACTTTGCACCCAAAAGCATGAAAACATGGAGGATTGGGAGCAAGAAAACATAATGGTAAACTATGAGTCAACCTCTAAAATCGGGTTTTTAGGTATTTTCCATCAAGATATGACTTGGTAGACCAACTGTGTTTTGATATGCGAATCGAGATTTAACTAATCTAGATTTTCATCAGTGAACTCTATGAAGTGATTATCTGTGCAGCCTCCTTCCAATCTAATTAGTGATTTTGATATTTACAGATGTTTCCATGAACCTAGCTCTCATGAATGTTAAGGCAAATGAAAAGACTCCTTCACTAATGCTAATCTTATGGAAGAAATTTATTAAGATATCTCAGTTGCATTTCAATATTTTTAAATGATTTTTTTTTATGTGATAGCTGAGACTGATCTGAATGCAGGACGTTTTTTACTTTTTCAATTTTTGTTGGCGATATTTTTATAAGGCTGCTTTCACTTTCCATACCAGTTACAAACATGAAAGCACCCTCATAAAAAATATCTGTAAACAAAATAAAAAAAGGTAAAATCGGCTTGCATACAGATCAATCTCAGCTATCCAATGCAAAAATCATTTAAAAATAATAAAACCCAACCGAGATATTTTTATAAATTTTTTCTATAGGATTAGTATTAGTAAACAGGTCTTTTCATTCGTATGAAGTAACCTCTCAAGAGATTACTGTGCTTAAATAATAAATATATAAAAAGCGTAAAATAATTAAAAACAATGTTATACCTTGAGTGATTTCTCTTACACCATGCTTACTACTGTAGATATAGGCAAGACTGTCTCCTACATTGCAAGTGCAGACAATGAATTTGTCAGAGTTTCGCAATTGACACACAACAGCGGCACACAATGTGGTAAGATTACCCTCCTCTTGCAGGATTAAATTGTGGGCAGCGTGAAATGAACGGAGAAGACAGACGAATACATCCTAAAAATGCACACAACAATCAGTCAAATCATAATAAACAAGAAAGAAAAAAAATCATGCATCAAGTATATTTAATAAAACACTTTCCAACACAATCAGAATAATGTAATAAAACTGTACTGTAAAATATTGTCTAATTCTACCATATTGAAATGCATAATGCATTTGAAATACAAATTTCAACTGTTCTAATCTACAATTGGAAAACTTATGCAAATTCTTAGAGCAGCCTTGTATATAATATAGCTAATGTAATAAGCAGACGGCCTATGCTAAAAAGTTCATCTTTTACTCATGTGTAACGATCCATTTGTATGTTTCCAACATGTATTTTAACGAAAAAAATTAAAGTTTTGTAGTTAAACTGAATGAAGACTCTAGACACCATTTTGCCAATTATATTCATTTGAAATACATAATCTCAAAACTAACAAATTGTCTTTTCCCACATATATATACTACCTCTGACAATAAATTTAAGTGAATGAATTCAGAACGACCAATCTGACAACACTGGGGAAACAAAAGGCTGCACCTGCATAGATGCAAGTGTTGACCATATTCCCCACCGTTGTTCAGTTCAGCGTCGTTTATGTTCTGTGTAAGACGTGCTTTATTAAGTGCTTGTTCAGTGTGTTGGTTCTTAACTGAGAACAGGGAAATGAACGAATAAAAGATCAGTTTAAAGTTCAGTTTTAAGCTTTGCAAGACACCGAAAGAAATTCACGTAGGATGGTGCAAATTGAACACTTACCATACTCGCCAGATCTCAATCCTTGAGTCTTCTTTCTATTTCCAGGACTCAAACTCTCTTTGAAAGAGATTTGACCATATTGCTGACATCCAATGAAACGTGACGAAGGTTTTGAACTTCATTCCAAAAGAAGACCTATTGCGAATTTTCCAGGACATGTATAGCAGATCTCAGCGGTGCATAGTTATAGAAGATGGCTATTTTGAAGGATGGTATGGTAACTTTCGTTAATATTTCATCTACATTAATGCTACAAGACTATTCACTGAACTTTATTGTCAGAGGTAGTATATATTAATAAGATTACCCAATCAAATAAAGGTCTACAATTCAAAACACATAATATTTTATTGTATAAAATACTAATAATAGCTCTAGCATAATACAGAACACAGAAAGTACACACTAAAAAGTAATTGATAAAAGTTTAAAATAAAGTTATAATCAAAATTTAAGAAACAACTAGGTCTTGAAATTGGATGATAGCCCTACAGAAATCTGTATACGATATGAAAACTCTTTTTAAAAGAAAAAAATAGATTCAATAACATACTTCAATATCATTATATCAAAGATAATTTGCTTGGCCAGCAGAAATTATTAGCAATTTTAAACATAAACAAGTTGTTCTATTATACAGAATGTTAATAGGATTGTACTGTAATACAGTAAAACCTCTAAATAATGGACACCTCAGGAACGCAGAAATTGGGAAAACTTCAGAGATACAATAATCTCTAAGAAAGACTTAATGTTTCATTAATTGGCTTTTATATGTCCTAAAACTTCTATTACATGATTAATCAAAAATTTAAAATATTTTTTATGCAATAAAATTGAAATAAAATTGTGTACACCTTCATCCACTGTCTAGTACACTCTTGCGAAAAAAACTGTTACAAAAGTTTACTTTTGCTTGCGATTACACGTAATTTGTTTTTTAATGTGACTTTATTGGATATTATAGAGTTCCGGGACGGAAAGAGGAAGGGGGTTGAACTTTTTGAGCTTTAAAAACATAAAATCGCAAAATCATCCGGGGGAATGTTTCGAATGCTCTGGGAGATGTCCGTCCCGGGCAACTTCCTGAATTCAACATTGGACGTGGGGGGGGGGGGGAGACTTTCTCCAGCCTATCCTCTGCATTTATCTGTGATACATTTCCCCAATAAATATAGACACTTTTAACTTTTTTTTTCTCGTTAAAAGATACTTTTTTATTCTTTATTGCCGAAAAAAGTGTCCGCTATTCGGAATGTCCGTTATTCAGAGGTTAAACATAGAAAAATTTAAGTTTTGGGAGTGGGGATTAGAAAATTGTCCGTTAAATAGAGGTGTCCGCTATTCGGGAGTGTCCGTTATGGAGGCTTTACTGTAGTATATATCTGATACATTAAATATTTTATTAATTAAGCTTTAGACCAGGAGGCAGCAGCACAGACAATCACCTCATCAATTTCTAAACATTACTAAGGAAAAAAACAGAAAATAATTTTTAAAATACTTTGCTAATATTTACAATGGATGCATCAAAATCATTATTACCATGGTGGTTTCTATCCTTCCGCCTTCCCTGTACAACGCATTGTTGAGATAATCCATGCAACCGTGGACAGCGCAACGAGCTGCAAGACAAGATTTCTCTCCCCAATTAACACCATCGGCTAAAACCAAGACAGCGCTGTTTTCACGCAAGCACACGGCAAAGGCATCTGCAACTGGTTCACCTGCAAAATACATAACATTTATATGAATAACATTTATTTATTTTTTTTTTTTTTTTTGGGGGGGGGGGGAGGGCATAGGATAAAGAAATACAGGATGACCAAAATTTCTTAACAAATTGAAGTTTTTATTACAAACACAAATGAAAAGATAAATAAATGGAAATTAATACAATATCAAGAGTATACATTGAAGGTTTTTTTTTATTTCATATGTGCACCCAAGGCTGTGGCTAGACATCTATAATGGAGGGGGGGTTCATATTTTCTCTCTCTCTGACACATGCACACACAGATATATATGATAAAAATATTATATAAATAAATTACAGCATATTCATATTGTAGGTACTATGTTTTTTATTAAACTGTTTGTAATAACTTCATTTTATGCTAAGAAAAGAATAGGATAACGAAAGAAAAATTTGAGTGTATAACTGGTGCAAAATTATACATCATGTTAGCTTCATATATGCAAATAGGATGTACAAGTGTTGAAACATTTATTTGTACTTTTTGTACAAATACTATAATTTAGTACTTCAGTAAAACTGTGAAAATGCCTTAAAACTAAATTCGATTTTTGAACAGAATTTCATTGGAATCTTCCGAACAGAAATTCATTTAGTGACCTTGGAATCTTTTCCAGGGGTGGCTCAAAATATTTTAGGGAGAGGGGACTGAGCCCCTCTGGTACCCCCCAGGACCCTGTGTGTATCATTGGTTGGACAAAGCTTGTCAAGGTGACAATTGTTGATGATTTTCCTAAGACACTCTTTTTTGTCTATGAATTTTTTTGTCCTATTCAGATTTGGGCATAAGAAATTCGTGAAGACCACCTCAGTACTGATTGCTTGAGAGGGATTGCTGAGATGAAGGAACCAGATGTATAGAGTATGGATATTCCTCCCAAGAAAAAAAAATAAAAAAAAAATAAATAAAAAAAGTGAAGATATTTGGTAGAAATGGATTATTAAAACTTTCTTTTCATAAGAAGCAGAAATGAGACATTTTTTTTCTCTTCAGATTTCTAATCTTGTCTAATTTCTTTCAATATCATGTCCCAAAGTGTCATGAACTCATTATGTTTAATGACAATTTCTTATGAAAATTACAAATATCTTAAATGGTCCAGTGATTTTCAAGAAATTGAGGTTAAATGTAAGTTACTTCAGATCAGAGACATGGAAGTAGAATCAGTGGTCAATTCCAAACATAACTCAAGACCCTGTGACAAGGGAATCTCAATAAATATACAGCATCATTAATGAAGTTTATTTAACTATCTTCAATGACATTTCACAAAACAGAGGAAATTTTAAGGCATTTGTATTCTTATAAAATAAAGTGCCATTTTTGGTTAAACAATTTTAAATTCATTTACCTTTTTTTAAAAATATATAAAGTTTATTTCTATCTTATTTCATATCAAGGATATGAATGAATGAAAGTTAACTGTTAGTATATTTAAAATTAGTCACTAATGTTATTTCTATTTATTTATTATGCCTGCTGATAATTGGCAAACTAAAACAATTTAGAAATGTCAAAATAAATAAATATATGTGAAAAAAAAACCCTTCAAATCTTATCAGAAAGTAATTTTTTTTTTGATAGAAAATAAATAAATAGTGAGGGGGAAAAAATAAATACAGATTTCTATATAACATGCTCATGATAGCCTTTGATGTGATATTGAATATGTTACAAAAAGAAAAAATGCTAAAGAAGCAATTTTAAAGGATTTATGTTAACTAACTTAACTTTAAAAGCACACATACATATTTTTACCACATTTAAAATTATCATTTTTATTAATTTTGATACAAAACAGAGTTGACTAATTTTGTCCCTTCCAACCCTATCAATTTACTATCAATACTATGTCTCATTATGTCACAAACTCAATGTGTTTAATGAGAACTTCTTATGAAAATTACAAACATCTCAAATCAATCTGTGGCATTCAAGAAATTGAGGTTAAATGTAAATAACTCCAGATCAGAACCATGGAATTTTGGATCAGGGGTCAACCTCAAAGAGACTTTAAAATCCTGTGACAAGGGACCATGATGAATACACAGCATCATCATACAGTAGACTCCCTCAAATCCGCACAACTTGGGACCAGAGGTTTTGCAGATTTTAGAATTTTGTGGATTTCTGGTCATTGCTTTGTTTACATTGATTTTTAAAAAATTGTATGTAATTAATAATGAAATCAAAAATATAATGAATGCATACAATATACTAAAATATTAAAAAAAGTAATAAACTAAAATAATAAAAATTTAGATATTTTTTAAAATGATTAAAATACTAAAAGGAAAGGTAAAGTTAATAATCAATAATGAACAATTAAATATTCATTATAAAAGAGGAAATGTGTTTTTCTTAAATAATTCAATGAAACTTGTCTCATAAAGGTACATTACTAATTCACATCAGGATCATAAAATAATGAAACTTTATTTCAGGTTTAGCCAGACTTAATAACTAAAAAAGCTTGATTAATACATAAATATATTTGGTAAGATTGTGATTACCAATGATATTAGCAATATCTTTATTTTTTCAGAAATAAATTATTCTTTCTTCATGAAAAAACATGAATTCAATAACCTTAACAAAAATTATAAATTAAAAAATGTATGGAATTGATATAAAACTGAAAAAAATCAATTTTTGCACCTACATCTGAACCAAATGTTTCATTGTTTACATCCGAAAAATATGTGCGGATTTTAGAGTTGCTGATTTTAGGAGAGCGGATTTGAGGGAGTCTACTGTATTAGAAATTACAATTAAGCTTACTTAACTAAGGTCAATGACATTTTACAAATCAGAGGAAATTTTATAGCATAAAATAATAAATAAAGTGCCATTTTTGGTTAACAATTTCTTTCAATTTCATTAACCTTTCTAAAAATATATGAAATTTATTTTTACCTTATTTTATATCAAGGATATGGATTTTTAAAAATGATAATTATTTAAAAAGGATTTTTAAATAATTATCATTCAACATTAGTTCTCAATGTTATTTCTATTAATTAATTTCTATATAATTAAAAAAAAATATATTTATTTATTTTTGAGGAAAGATATGCATATCAGTTGATAAAATCTACTAAAAATTTGAAAATAAACAATTCAAAAATAGCAAATTAAATAAACAAATTATTTGAACTGAGGAAGAAAAATGCCAAATCTTATCAGAAAGCAATGTATTTATACTAGAAAACAGTAACAAAAACAAAATAAATACCACACACTATGTAAAATGTTCATAGTAACCTCTATAGCTCTTGCTTTTGATGTAATATTAAGTTTATATATTATTGTAATATATTATTTGATGTAATATCCCCCCTCCCCCCCCCCAAAAAAAAAAAAATTAAAAAGAAATTTTAAAGTATTGGTGCTAAATGATATAACTTTTAAAATTAAATACATATTTTCTCACTCAATGAGATTTACGATTAAAAAGTTTAAAATTTTTATTTTCACACAAAGCAGAATTGAGTGATTTTTTCTCTTTTCAAGTTTTTTTCACTATCATGTCTCACTGTGTCATGAACTCTGTGTCCTTAATGAGAATTTTTTGTGAAAATTACAAGTATCTTAAATAGTCCTCTGAGTTTCTAGAAATTGAGGTTAAATGAGAGTAACTCCAGATCAGAGCCATGGAAGTAGGATCAGTGGTCAACCCCAAACAGAACTCAAGGATGCTGTGACAAGGGGACCTCAATAAATATACAGCATCATCATATCAGAAGTTACAGTAAACTAAACTTATTTAAGGGTGTATTTCAAATCAAACTGCTTATTTTTAAATTCATTTTTGCTCTCATATGCATCAAACTGGCAAATTGTCTTATGTTTAAAGTACACAAGGTGCCATGATTGTTGATTCTTAAATAAATGCAGAAAATGTTGCAAGAAAAAGCAATCAAAAACGGCAGTTTGAACCCATTTTTTCGAAGCGGGAGATTTGTGAACGAAAAAAAAAGTCATACTGAGAAAATAAATGTTTATAAATCAAATTTTAATTAATTGAGTGTAAAATGCCATCACACGGCATCTTATACATCTATTCAAAAATCTCCTCGGCAAGTTTCATGTTTCTACTTTTAAAAATTTGTCTTTCGAGCTGTTGAAGGTGGAAAAACGTTTTTTCAAATACACCCTTAATTATCCTCAATGGAATTTTACAGCTCAGAGGAAATTTTAAGGCACCCATATTCTTATAAAATAAAGTACCATTTTTGATTGAACAATTTCTTTTTTAAATTGCATTTACCTTCCTAAAAATATTTTACACTTATTTTCATGTTATTTTATATCAAGGATATTGATGCTTAAAAGTCAGTGCATTTAATATCAATTTTTTTAATGAAGAAATATATGTGAATACCTATTGATCAATACAAACTAAAACAGTTATAACAATGAGCAAAAATTTGAAAATGAATAATTTAGAAATATCAAAATAAATAAATATATTTAAAACAAAGGAAAAAAAAAAAGGCAAATCTTATCAGAAAATAATGTTTTTATGATAGGGGGAGAAAAAAGGTAAAAAGTGAGAAAAACAAAATAAATACATGCCACTATATGTTCATGATAACCTAATGTGATATTAAAAATGTTACGAAAAAAAAATGTAATTTTAAAGGATTGGGTTAATGGACGTAACTTTTAAAAGCAAATATACACTGGTGTCCAAAATTTAAGCATAATTGGTAATTAAGTAATTATTTTTAAGTAATGAAAGAAATATGAATCGGAATGTGCTGAAACTCTAGGTGTGTAAACAAAATAGTACGCGTCACATATTTTCGTGAAGCGTTTTCCCCGAAATCGAACAGGGGACCGTCAACAAATTGAAAAAGAATGAAGATCTTTTGGATAACCCTGTCAAAACTAATGTAGCAAAAGCGTTCAAACTGCACATTATGATTAATTGGCTTATTGTAATGTACTGTGTTAATTTTTACAAGGATAGCATGTATACTCGTAGAGAAATTAAGGTTTTTATAAAAACAGTCCTAAATTTTTCCAAGTTTTTTGCTTATAATTTCCAGAGTTCTTATTATAAAATAATGTTCTTTTCTGAAAATATGACAAACATCATTGTACACAATACCCTGTCATCAGAATTTAAAAATAATAAAAATTGTATGAAAAATGAGTATGTTTAGTAAATAATTTTTCATTGCGCATGCGTCAACGATATCAAAATGTCATTTGCATATTGTGTTAGCTAAATGTATAGAGCAAATTCTGTAAAAGTTTCAAAAACATAGCTTGAAAATTCTGAAAATGGGAGCCTATAGAATCAACTCAAAATCCGTTATTCCTAAAGGAAGCAAAAAAATCAGGGATTTTACCTAAATATAGTTGTACGTGCAATATTGTGTAGGCACTAAACAATGGAATATGGATACAGCCCCTCATCTTTTTGCTTTATTTAGAGAATAAAGGATTTTGATCTCATTCTATCAACGATAATTTTCAGAATTTTTAAGCTATGTTTTTGAGACTTTCACAAAAGTTGCTCTATACATTTAACTAACATAATATGCAAATGAAATTTTAATAGCGTTTACGCATGCACAGTAAAAAATTATTTAGTAAACCTGCTCATTTGTCATACAATTTTTATTATTTTTTAATTCTAATGACAGAATATTGTGTACAATGATGTTTGTCATTTTTTCAAAAAAGAACACTATTTTATATTAAGAACTCTGCAAATTATAAGCAAAAAACTTAGGACTGTTTTTATAAAAACCTTAATTTCTCTACGAGTATACATGCTATCCTTGTAAAAATTAACACAGTACATTACAATAAGCCAATTAATCATAATGTGCAGTTTGAACGCTTTTGCTACATTAGTTTTGACAGGGTTATCCAAAAGATCTTCGTTCTTTTTCAATTTGTTGACGGTCCCCTGTTCGATTTTGGGGAAAACTCTTCGCGAAAATATGTGACGCGTACTATTTTGTTTACACACCTGGAGTTTCAGCACATTCCGATTCAAATTTATTTCATTACTTAAAAATAATTACTTAATTACCAATTATGCTTAAATTTTGGACACCAGTGTCTTTTATCGGACTTAAAATTAACATTTTTATTTTCATACAAAGCAGAATTGAATTTTTTTTTTCTTTCAAATTGCTAATCCTATCAATTTTCTATTAATATTATTAATTACATTAAATCATGAAGTCACTGTGTTTAATAAAAATTTCTTATGAAATTTTCAAGTATCTTAAATTGTCCTGGCAATTCAAAAAATTAAGGTTAAATATAAGTAATTTCAGATCAGAGCCATGGAAGTGGGATCAGTGGTCAACCCTTAACAGAACTTAAAGTCCTGTGACAAGGGGACCTCAATAAATATACAGCATCATCATATCAGAAGTTACAATCAATTAAGCTTATTTAAATAATCCTCAATGCATTTTACAATGCAAAGAAAATTTTAAGGCATCTATACTTTTATAAAATAATAAAGTTGTTTTTTACCTTTCTAAATTTAATTTATGAAATTTATTTCTTATTTTGTATCGAAGTTATCAATATTTAAAAAAATAACTACCACTGCATTTCACAAAAATTGTCAATGTTACTCCTATTTATTTATTTATATTATTATATTTTTAATGAAGAAATATATGCATGCCTGCTAATTAAATCTAAAAACTACATGATTATGGCAATGAGTAAAAATTTGAAAATAAACCATTCAGATGACAAAACAAATAAATTTGAACCCAGAAAATAAAAAAGGCAAATCTTAGAAAGCATTGTATTTACGAAAGAAAACAATAAAATAAATGATAAAGAGTCATAAAAACAAAATAAATACAGACTATATAGCATGCTCATAGTAGCCTTTATATCTTTTGCCTTTAATGCGGTATTGAATGAGTTACAAAAGGGGGAAAAAAAAGTAATTTTAAAGGGTTAATGTAATGTAAACTGAATTAATATTTAAAAATAAATATATTTTTTTGTTTTTATCTCAATGAGGTTTTAAAAAATATTTTACATTTTTATTTTCATAAGAAGCACAATTGAGTCAAATTTTCTTCCCTTTCAAATTTCTAATCTGTCAATTTTTTTTTTTTCAATATGACAGCTTATTGTGCTGTGTACAACACTGTGTCTGTAACGAGAATATTTTATGAAAATTACATAATGTTTTAAATTGTCCCATGAGATTCAAGGAATTGATGTTAAATGAAAGTAACGCCAGATCAGAGCCATGGAAGTAGAATCAGTGATCAACCCCAAATAGAACTCAAGGTCCTATTAAAAGGGGGACCTCAATAAATATAAAGCATCATCATATCAGAAGTTGCAGGAAATTAAGCTTTCTTAACTATCCCAATCAGCATTTTACAATTTAGAGGAAATTTTACAGTACCAGTGCTCTTTAAAAAATTAAGAGTCATTTCTGGCTAAATTAAAATTTTCGATTTCAATAAAACAATGAAATTTGTTTTTTACTTTCCTAAAAGTATAAAATTTATTTATATCTTATTTTGTTTTGAAGTTATGGATATTTGAAAATCTATTATCAAGACATTTAATATTAGTTATCAATGTTACTTCATCTTTTTAAAAAGGAGCAAGGGACGGGGGGGGGGGGGGGGGGATAAATAAATATATTTATGCCTGATACTACAATCTACAAACTAAGATAATTATAACAATCAATAAAAAATTGAAAAAATAATTCTGAAATTGGCATTATTATTATTAAATAATAATAATAATAATAATGCCAATTAAAATGATAAACAGTGATAAACAAAATATCATTTGCCTTTTATTGCTACCAAATATGTAACAAAAAGAAAAAATAAAGAAAGAAAAATAACTGATTTTATACAATTGGTGTTAACTGACTGCACTTTTAAAAATAAATACTATTATTTTTTATCTCGTGCTTAAAATAAAAAATTTTAAAATTTTTGTATTCTTAAAAAAGAGAATTGAGTCAATTGATTTCCTTTCAAATCTCCAATCTTATCAATTTTCTTTCAGTATCATGTCTAATTATACCATGAACTCTGTGTTCAATGAGAACTGCTTATGAAATTTATAAATATTTTAAATCGCCTTATAAGGTTCAAGAAACTGAAATGTAACTTCAGATCAGAGCCATGGAAGTAGGATCAGTGGTCAACCCCAAACAGAACTGAAGGTCCTGTGACAAGGGGACCTCAATAAATATACAGCATCATCATATCAGAAGTTACTGCAATGGAGCTTACTTAACTACCTCCCGTGATATTTTATATCTAAGGCATCTATATATATTTTTTAAGTGTTATTTTTGGCTAAACAAATTTTTTTGACTACATTTCAATCTTGTTTAATTTTATAAACATTTTCAAAATTTATTTTGTGTCAAAGTTGTGATGTTTAAAAGTTAACTGCCAGTTAATTTAAAATTAGTTGAAAAAGTCAGTTTTATTTGTTTGTTTTCTTCTTAATGAAGAAATATATGCAATGAATGCCTATTAATTAAATCTACAAACTAAAATTATTATAACAATGAGTAAAAATTAAAAATATATATTTTCATAAATAGTAAAGTAAATAAATGTGAACAGATAAAGAAAAAATAGCATATTATATCAGAAAGCAATGTATCCACTCCCCAAGTTCATCACAAGCTCTACAAGGCACAATTAACTAATTTTAATTCAATGTTTAAACTTCTCAACCTATAATTTTATTTATATTATTAATATTGCTAAGTAGTTTCAAGACATTTAATTCATGAAGATTGTGTTACAAAATATGATTATACACAGTGATACTCAACCATACAGCCAAACTCAACATTTGTGTTCTTCTTCTTCTCATGTATGTGCATTATCCAATCACATATTTTCAAAACGCATGTAGTATTTTTTATAAATTGATTGTGTAAGAATAATTGGTTGTATAGAAGCGATTCTTATGAATTGCTTTTGTCAGGAGTGTTTTTATTAATTAATTAACTTTATGATATAATTTTTAATTTATTGTTGTAACAACATATTTTGGCCTTTTTGATGGTTTGAGAAAGAAGATTGAATTCCCAAATTAACACAATATAAGAAGGTAATCTATATCTCATACTTTAACAGGAAATAAAATTTGCCAGTATAGTAATTAGTTATTTTGTTTGTAGAGTACAATATCCGGAACCCCTCCAACCTTGACGATTCTGAATTTAAGATCATTTTTAGTTTATTTTTCAAAAAAATAATCTACCCTACTGTGTTGCAAAGAGAAAAAAAAAAAAAAAAAGCGTGTGATTTATGTCATGTCTGAATGATTCAGAGGAGTCGATCTTTTTCGGAACGATCCTTGTCAGAGAAGTTTTACTTTGGAACAAGTCAGAGGAATTGCTCCTTTTCGAAGTCATTTCATTTCAGAACAAGTCTGAGGAATCGAACCTTTTCAGAGTCGTTTCATTTCGGAATGAGTTCGAGGAATTGATCATTTTCGGAGTTGGTACATTTCGGACTGATTTTGAGGATTTCCAGTCCTTTTGGGAACCGTTCCAAAAAAGATTGATTCCACGAATTCGTTTCTTTTAGGAATCGTTCTGAAAAAGACATTTTTTTTTTTTACAGATTGGAATCATTCCTTTAGTTCCACTGCTGGAATCGCTCCTTTTGAATCGTTCCTCAACAAAAAGGGAAGTTTGATGTCATTGCGCACGACATGCATTCAAGCATTTTCAGCCAATGGCGTTTTACATAATTTTTCCTTTTTGAATGGCAGCACTTGTTATGTAGAAATTCTGTTTGTTTGTTTGTATGCATAAATAAATTTTATTTCTCAGATAAAAAAAAGGAGTTTTTTTTTTTTTTTTTTTTTTTTTTTTTGAGGGGGGTTGACTTATACACAGGTTTTGAATTTTTCCTTATTTTTAACAACATAAGTTAGGGGGTCGACTTATATGCGAGTATATAAGGTAATGACATATTAAACTAATAGATATATTTGGATTTATATACAAAAGACTTTACATACATAAAAATTAAATTAATTTCAAAGTTAAATAATATGTAAATAAAAAAATATAAATATAAAATTATCTCTTTCTAAAAATTAATATAAATGAAACAATTTACAGAAATTAAAAATAAATATATGCATATACTATATATACAAAGGTCACTATTAATTCCCATATTACAAACTTAAAACTGAATAGATCATACAATACAATATATATAGCATAAAAAAATATTACCTGCATTAGTGCTAGTAACAGGATGTTTTTCATATAAAGATGTTGCTATACCATAGGCCCTTTCATCAGGCTGGTCCCAGTTTTTAATACCGGCAATTTCATCTGTGTAGATTGTTGTATAATCTACAAAAATTCATTTATATTTATGAAACACATATTTCAAAATAACATTTCATACATTAACAATTGAAATAATTAAATAGATTAATGAGTTATATAATAGCATTACTGAACTTATATTTCAATAATTATTGATCAAATGCATATTTTTAAAAAATTTATGACATCACCTGTGGGTTTTACTCTCATAGACCGGGAGGTGGCAACACAACCAATTACTTCATTTAGTTCATGGATGAAAATCTAAGATTAGTTAAATCTTGATTCGTATATTAAAATGCAATCGGTCTGCCAAGCCATGTCTTCGTGACAAACACCTAAAATCCTGATTTTAGCAGTTTCATGTAGGTTTACCATTGTGTTTTCCTGCTCTCAAAAGTATAAAAACATGGAGGATTAGGAGCAAGAAAGCATAATGGTAAACCTATGAGTCAACTGCTATAATTGGGATTTTAGGTGTTTTTCTTCAAGATATGACTTGGCAGACCGATTGTGTTTTAATATGCGAATCGAGATTTAACTAATCCTAGATTTTCATCCAATGAACTTGATGAGGGGATTGTCTGTGCTGCGGCCTCCTGGTGTATCAGGTTCCAATAATAAAAAATACCTTATTTCATATTTATATAAATAAATGCATTTAATTATATTAATGATCTGTATTGACAAGAGTTTTCTCGCCTACGTAATTCAAAACTATTTTGAGAAATCATAAGATGTATGTATGAAATTCAACTAAGCTTACATAATTCAAAGATGAAGAGACCAGAGAAAAGTTTGAAGTATCCAAAAATTGGAATTATATATGTTCTCTCAAAAAGAAGAAATAAATAAACAAGATTAACTCCACGATGAAAAATTTAACACAAACTTTATGTAAAAATACAGTTACATTTCCCCCCATTAAATCAGATATTTTTTTACAGCCTGAATCATTCATCACTTTTAAGAGAAAAAGTCAAATACTTTTTATTGCTTCTTTTAATGCAATCTTTGAGCTATAGCATAAGATTCCAAATTATAAATTAAAAAATATATATAATCAGGTTACACAGAAAGAAAGTTCCATTTAGCAACACACACACACACAAAAATAAATAAATAAATAAAAAATAAAATAATCATTTCGAACTAATTTTTATTAAATTATGAATTACAACGATCAGACTAATTTTCGACATTGATAACACCATTGTTCAGGCATTTATTGCAGTGGGGCATGATTGCAAATATTATGTAACAATGAATCTAACCTCATTGTGATAACTGAACTGGTTACTAGCAAGAAAGGACTTCAGGTGCTTTACAAGCATTTAAAAAGATGAAAATCACTTAATGGGAGTAGTACTTGGTGGCTGCAGGGAAAGTGTCAAAAACTTTAACATCATGTCCTTCATTGAAGTGCTACATCCACCTTCTGACCATGAAATCACTCATTGCACTGGGTTCATAATTTATTTATGAATTTCACATGTTTTGGTGTTCCTTGTAGGGATGACCACTACAATTACTCAGCTTACACTTAGAAATGAGTTGACCTGTCATATCTTCCATGCAGTGGGATACTGGACTGTTTTAAACTCTCACAAAACAAGTCCCAAATAAGTCAGCAATCTAAAAATGCTTTCCTTTACCAATGACTCAGCAGGAAGAATGTGTATGATTGAACTAATGAGCACATCTATTCTGTAACAAAAATAGAAAACAGAACTTGATTTCTGGATTACCAGATAGAATCTTCCACATTAGACATCTTCAAAATAGAACCTTTAAAATATTTTGCACCTTAGCTCAAAAAAGTCTTAGGAGCAATTTTTACCACAAAATTTTAAAGGCAATCGTGTAAAAAATTCCAATCATCCAAACAATGAAATATCAACATTTTTTTCATTATTTTTATACAGAATTGTAGGGTCTGAGTAAAAAATTCAAGTTATCCAAAATTTCTAATTAAACAAGTTTTCATTATCCAAGTTTCACTGTACAGTTGAACCTCGAAAATCCGGAACCGTCGGGACCGCAGCGATTCCGGATTTTTGAATTTTCCGGATTTTGGAGGTTTATGAAAAAATCTTTTTTTATGGCTATATAATACCGTAAAATCCCGTTAATCCGCTCTTCCCGATCAAACGCCCCACCCCCACTTTATAAAGAATTTGAAATTTTTAAAAAATCCCGAGAAAGCGCCCTCTCTCTCGATTCTCAAAGGCGACTGAGAGTGAGACGAATCATTATGAAATGAATGAATCATGAATCTTTGATGAAATGTGCGTTTTTTCAAGATTTTTTAATTGATTTCATGCTTGTTTTGGCTTTCTTTTTTTTACAAATTTCTCTGTTTTTTCTGCATTTTTTCGACAGAATTTACGTTTTTTTTTTAACCCAAATTTTTTTCAAGTATCAAAATTCATGATTAATTCAACGATTCATTCATTTCATCATGATTCATTACTGTAAATTTTGTTGAACGCTTTTTAACTTTTTAATTTTTGTAATAATAAAGTCTTTAATTAACGGCAAGTCATTACAATATTAACCAGAACCAGAATATATCTATATATATTTTTTTAGTATAGTTATCAGAATTTCACTGCAGTTGATGAAAATTACAGCTATGTCTTATTTTAAAAATTAATAAAACTGAAATCGGAAAAATGTCCGGATTTTAGAGATTTCCGGAATTTGGAGGTCCGGATTTTCGAGGTTCAACTGTATATGCATAAATCGAGATGAACTAACACAAAAAATGTAGGATAGCAGGATTAATTACCAAATTTATATAATTTAATTTCCTAAGTTTATGTTATTGGCTTTCGCGTACCAGTAATGTACACATATCATAGTTTGAGAACCCCTGATCTATACTATGAAAAAAAGTTCAGACTAAAAGCCTAAAACAAGGAAGATAGTACTATAAACAAAAACACTTTGTGCCCTTCACTTTATTTCAATTAAAAAATTTACATCTTGTATATAATAACATGCAGAAAATTACTTTTAAATACACAGAGAAAATCCAAAACTTGCTCATTATTATACCTGCACAATTTTCTGACTTAGAAGGTTTTTAATCTGCTCTTTGAATATTAAAATATAATTAATTTTCTGCATATTACAATGTAGATTATGGCAACATATACACTTTTTACTAGAAATGAAGAATTGCTTGAAGTTAACTTCAACTACTAGAGTTTGTAAGCTAAAAAAATATCATTTTATCTTTTTTAAAAATTTAGAATCATACAAATGAAAAACATAGTAAGAACATACCTTGAGACACCGATATCTTCTTTTCACTGGCACTAACTTGATCAGTAGGCTTTTCTTCTACTATGTTAGCGTTAGCTTCATCAATATTTAGTTTATTGATATTCTCAGAACTTCCTTCATAATCTTCATCTATAAAATCAACATCTAAATCTAGATATTCGAAAGGCTTTTGTTTTCGGTTAACACATGTCAGTCCACCTGATGGTCCTGTATGTGCAGCAAGAACAACTTTGGAGAGCCTGGAAACTTTTTTCATTGGCAGATCGTAACAACATTTTCCAAAAATTATTTCTGGCTGGTTTCGTTTGATTTGCCTGAAATGCAAAAAAACTAAACTTAATCATAATAATTAAAGGTAAATCATAAAAATACTAATAGGAATTGAATTTTATGGGGAATTTCCTTCTTTTAAGCCAAATTTAAAGAGAAGGAGGGGAAGTTAAGGGGGGTTAAATTTTAAGAGGATGTTTCACTCATGCAAAAACATCCACTTGCTAATTTTAATCCTTACGGAGACATTTTAAAAAATATCTCATTAAGTTTAAATAGTTCTACTTATTATTTATTTATTTTTTTTTTTTTTTTTTTTTTTTTGTGTGTGGGGGGGGGGGGGAGGTATTGGAAGACTGAAGTCAATCTCTATAAAGGCTTTTTTTTTTTTTACTTTTTAATTTTGTTTAAATTTCTATTTGGATACTTTCAGGTTTTAGAAACAGGTTTTGAAAATGAAAGTGTACTACTACTACTGCCGCTACTACTAACAATAATAATAAACCTGCAAACGAAATCTGAAAAATAAAAATGGCAATTGTAGAAATCGACTTTACCTATCCAAAGCAGAAAAATAACGGGTGGGTGTGTTTCGCATGCAGTGTTGAATTTAGGGGATGGGTTGGGGGGGGACATTCTCCCCAGAAAATTTTGAGATTTTGTGTTTTCAATGGCAAAAAAGTGTAATTCCCCCCCCCCAACCTCCGGGAGCTACAGAAGACCCTCCCAGAGAAAAGTGTCTGAATTTAACAATGTTTGTGTGAATAAACTAGCCCCCCCCCCCTCCCCCCAGTAATGTTAATCCTATGGGCAGGTTGTTCTCGGACTCCTCAATTAATTTTGAAGATTTTTTTTTTTTTCTTTTGCATAGTATAACTGAGCCCGGTCTCTAATATATATATATATATATATATATATATATATTACTTTTTCGATTTAGGTTGCAGACTTTTTTAATAAAGGTACTTTGAAAGTGAAAGTACCTTTATTAAAAAAAAATTTGCAACTGCAATTAAAAAAGTAAAAAATAGCCATATTAGGGACTGAGATCAGCTATACTATGCAAAAAAAATCGTTTAAAAATATTAAAAATTAAACGAGAAATCCAGAAACAACCTGCCTATAGGATTAACATTATGGAGTGGGTGTTTTCAAGCCAGTGAAGACTCCCCTTAAGTTGAAGTTTCTTTCGCTTGGTCTAAAATTAAGGGAAATGGAGGCATTTATAATTTAAGTTTCTTAATTATAATGATTTATTTTCATTATTACAATTGTAGAACTTATATTTACTGCATCTATTACAATGTTATCAAATCATTTGTTTTATTAAATCATATTATGTACTGTACGCTGTCAAAAATCTACACAGCCGAAGACCAAGGAGATGGACTTTATAAATTTCTGAAAATAAGTAAGCTAGTGTTGAATTCAGATACTTTTCTCCGGGAGAGATTTCTGTGGCTCCAGGGGGACATTATAGAGGAATTGCACTTTTTGACCATTGAAAATGCAAAATCTCAAATTTTCCAGGGGGGGGATTTCTGTTTGCTTCGGGGAGGAATGCCCCTCCACCCCGGGCCACTCCCTGAATTCAGCATTGAAGTAAGCTATACTAATGCATGTTGGAAGGGCTGAACAACTTTATGATTATTTTTATTTGAGATCAGGGACCGATTTACAAATTTGGGGGCCCTGGGCACCGATGCTTATGGGGGCCCCTTTGCATCGATACTTACAGGGGAATTGACTAAAAAAAGGGTTTAAAGATAGTTCAAAAGTAACCATTATTGACATTAAAATATCTATTAAAAAATTAAATTTAATATTCAATAATTTATTTTTAAATAATTATTTCACTATTATGAAATATTAATGAGTAGACGTTTTATACTAAACTGTGTGGTGCTAATTATCTTTTTGTATGCAAGTCTATGTATCTGGAATGATAAAGTATGCAACAACTAATAATAAAAAAATTTTGACATCACAAAAGCTACAATTATTTAAAAGTATTAGGCCTTCAAGCTATGCTGACCAATACTAAAACTTTCTGAGGATAACAAGAAAAAAATTAAACAAGAATTAAGAACATAATATATATTTTTTAAAGTGATAAAGGTAAAAGAGAACATTCACTTTAACAAAATAATAAATGGATATTTCAGACAAAATATACAATGTTATAAAAATACAATAAGAACATAATAGAATATTGGATATTAAAACTACATCAGATTTTGGACAATAATTGAGAATCTTTCAGCAGCA
Organism: Maratus speculifer; assembly: GCA_964019185.1. Classification (NCBI taxonomy): domain Eukaryota; kingdom Metazoa; phylum Arthropoda; class Arachnida; order Araneae; family Salticidae; genus Maratus; species Maratus speculifer. Next base: position 99,636,988 of record OZ025298.1, read on the forward strand.
TTTGGGGGCCCCTGAGCCTATTCCCCGAATGCCCTGCCATAAAACTGGCACTGTTTGCGATTAGAAGTAAAAGTTCCGTGAAATATTGTTTTAAGACTTAATTAGAAAGAGCTGTATATTTTTAAATTAAGCTATTTAAGTTTAAAAAAAAAGTAAATACTGGAATTGGAGGCACCAAAAAATAGGAACCAAATCATAGTCCTGCCAATCCATGCTTTAATTAGGATCTTCCAAGTTAATGACTTAACTTTATATCCAGAGAGGGCGCCACAATACTAAATGCATCAAAGAGCAAACGTTGAAATGCACGTGCTACTGATTTTTAAAATTGCAGATTGGGAGTGGGACATAGCTGGCAGTCTTTTTTTTATTGTTTTATCCATTAAAACCCACCTTCATAACGTTAACGATATGACGATTGAGAGCACTTACATGAGAAAATTAGATTAGATCAAATGAAAAAGAAACAGGGGTCACAGAAATCACATTAATTGACCACAAAACAAAATACATCTACTGCCTGTTCCGTTTTTATTTGATCAAATCTAAAAGAATAGAAAAAAAAAAGTTGCGATGTAAACGTGCAAAAGATGCGAAAATTTCAGCAATTTATTTCATATGTAACTATTCCGCACCCCTACAGGCAGGGCCATCGCAAAAAATTTTTATTGGTGGGGGAGAAGACCTTAAATTGCCAAGTCAAATTTTCATATTTGCCAACTTGTTTCATAATTTTGCCAAGTTACCAAACTTAGAAAATGTAATACAGTTCTTATTTGTAAAAAGTTCAATAATATTCCCAATTAGAGTTGTAACTTTTGCAACTTCTATCTAAAAATAGGAAATATGTTACAGTTTTTATTAAAATTTTAATGAAATTTGCCAAGTGTAACAACATTTGGGAATGTTTGGGGGGGGGAGGCTCCCCCTGCCCCCCCCCCCTTAGCGAGGCCCCTGCCTACAGGGCAGGCTGTAGGTAGATACGACACTGAAGGCGCCTAGATGTAAAATATTCCCTTACCGGATGATATTATTTTTAAGCATAAAATGTAAAGGGGTGCTAATAAAAGAGATAGTCTATGGGCATTACAATAGATTCCCTCAAATCCGCACTACTTGGGACCAGAGATTTAGCGGATTTTAGAATTTTGTGGATTTCTGATCATCGATTTGTTTGCATTTTTTAAACAATAATTTGAATGTAAAAATGCAATCGAAACTATAGTGAATGCTTACAATATAATGGAATATTAACACAATTAAGTAATTAAATAACAAAAAGATGATTTTATATTTACTATAAGTAAATAATAATGTATAAATAAATATGCATCATAAAGAGACATTTTTCTATGCAACTTGTCTTATAAATGTACCCTAATAATTCACATCAAAATTATAAGATAAGGAAGTTTTATTTCAGGGTCTTCCTGGGCCACCCTCTTGAATGAATCACTATCGAGAATTTTAATAAGCGAAAGAATCTGAAGCCTTTCTTAATTCATCACTAGTGCGGATATGTTTAGTATTTTCAGAGATAATTGGTATAGCAGTGCTGATTTCAGCGGGTGGACATTACCCCCCCCCCCCCTAGGATGATTTGAAATTTTGTGTTTTCAAAGTTAAAAATAAAAAGAATATTGCCCAGTTAAACTGATGGCATTGAGCTCACACGCTACGCATACTAATTGTACATTACAGCCTAATATTTTCAAGGGTTAATTCTGTTCGAAAAACAAATAAAGTAGGGGAAACAGCCCTCCCCTTTCTCCTTTTTAATACTTAATCATTGTACCTCCTAAACTATTAAGGACAAGCTTTATCATAAAAAAATCTATATCCAAAATTCAGAGCAAATCGGATAATTCTTAATAAAAACCCATTTAGCATTTATATAATTTAAGAGAAGTTATTCCCCTCTTTTATACTTAACCATTAAACTTCCAAAACTATTCAGAGATTTGAACGAAATCTGACAATTCTGCTTGAAAAATCCATTTATACAAGTTAAGGGGAGGGGCATTAGAACCCCCGTTCCCCCTGTTTATACTTATTCAATGAACACCTAATAACAGCCACGGATTCGCCTCATCAGAATGATCTTATATCTAAATTTTGAACGAAAACTGTTAATTCTGCATGAAAGTCCCGTTTATATCAATTAAGGTTAGGGGCATGAGCCCCCCCCCCGTTCCCCCTCTTTATACTTATTCAATGAACACCTAATAACAGTCACGGAATCGCCTCATCAGAATTATCCTATATCTAAATTTTGAACGAAAACTGTTAATTCTGCATGAAAATCCCGTTTATATCAATTAAGGGGAGGGGGATGAGCCCCCCGTTCCCCCCTCTTATACATATCGAATGAACTCCAAAAACTAATCAGGGAAGCGCCTTATCAGGATATACCTATATACAAAATTTCAAGTGGATCCGATATTTTTATCATGAGTTATCGCGTTACGCACGTACGAACGTACATACTGAACGGACGGGCACATAAGCTCGCAGGCTATGATAGCCTGCGAGCTAAAAAGTGCAAATTTTCCCTCCAGAACTCTACAACCCCCCCCCCCCCTCCGGAACCACAGAAATCCCACCCGAAGAAAGGTGTCTAAATTAACACTGAGGTACTGCAAATTATTTTTTAACTGTCGCTTATTTATCTTTTAATTACAACAGGAAAAGAAGAATCATAAGAACTATAGTGCACGAATTCAAAAAGCGTAAGGCAATTTCGTTCAGAATTTCATTCTATAGGGCGTTTTATAATACCATGTATGCGGTAAAAATACACAGTATTAGTCATTATATGACGTTTAGTTTAAAATTATATTACATTTCGCGATGCAATTATTTGCTGGAATCTTATTCTGATAGTTAAGAATCAAATTGTTGAAGCGCTGGATATGGATTGCATAATATTTTATTTTTCATTTTTACGGTTTCGTTCATTTGACGAAACCCTATTCGTCTCTGTCCTCTGTCTGTCCATCACTCACAGAATACGTACACAAAAACTATATAAGTCAGAGAGTTCAAATTTTGTGTACTTACAGCTGAATACCTCGTCACACAACAAATCATCTATTATTTTAATTAAAACAAATATATATATTTTAATATCGTCAGTTCTTTTTTTTGTTCTTCTAATTGTTGACACAAGTTTAAATAGGTGTAAAAAATATTATGTATGTAGTATAAATTAATAGATTAAACAAATCATGTGAAAAACGTGCTTGTTTGTTTTTATTTCATCATATTATATCATACTTATCATTTATTTTGGCTCGCAAAGTGAAATATATTTTTCTTTATTTATTAAATTCCTATTCATTTAAAATAAAACTCATAAATATTATTAGTTAAATATAAATATTTGAAAAAGGATAGTGGATAATTTCCAGGAAGCGCATTCAACAAAATAATGGTGCTGGAAATGATTCATTTTCTATTGACAATTTTCGTTTGTTAATTTAATGATAACGTATTAAGAAGGAGATATTAAACGAAACCCTTTGTGCGGTCTGCGATCACACTTACCCACTTGTATTCTTTCGTTAGAAGAGGTAGAGGAAAGTATTAGGTCATGAAGTTCAACTCCCAGTACTCTGATTATCCGATGACATAAACTCTTCATCGAGCCTATTCTTGTGATCAGTATTGAATTGGACATTTTTCTCCGGAAAGTAGTGCGTGTGTGGTGGTGCGCTTTTAGACCATTACCGAATACAAAAATCTCAAGACTTTAGGGCTGGAAGGGGCAGTCTTCAGGGTCACCCCCTAAATTCATCAATGCTCGTGCTACCCGAACCCGAAACATTTAAATCCGAACCAGAGTTGAATTCAGACACTTTTCTCCGGGAGGGACTTCAGTAGCTCCGGGGGGACATTATAAAGTTCCGGGAGGGAAATTGTATTTTTGACCCTTGAAAACGTAAAATTTCAAATTTTCCGGGAACATTTTATTGCTCCGGGAGGATGTCCCTCCCCGGGCCACCCCCTGACTTCAACACTGATCCGAACTGAAATGAAAATTATTAGAGCCAATCCTACCAGTGCATCGGACTCGAACTTGAATTGAAATAATAAGTTACGATAAAAAAAAAGAAAAGAAAAAAAAATACTGGAATGTTGTTATGCCGATTTAATTCTGTCGCAATACATTTTCCGAAAGTTTAAAAAAATTCCTACATAACCTAATGTTACATAAAAGCGCATAGAGCAATTATATTCAGTAAATTTCAGCAATTAACATATTCATTAACGCGGTTCTCAAAACCTGTAATAAGATATTGTGCTCACATGACGACAGGTTCATTTCTTTCCTCGAAGTGTCGAGCAGACACTTTCGCTCAATGAATAACGCCTTGCTAGTTTTCATCATAAAAATCTGAGCTTCCTGCAGAAACTCATGTGACCAGAAAAAAATACTTAAATATTCTATCTATACAATGTATGTGTTGTTAAAGAAAATATTAATCAGAATTATTGTTTTTAATAAAATTATATGAAATGCTATAATTGCTATATGAAATGCTAATTCTGCTTGAAAAACCCATTTATATAAATTAAGGGGGGGGCGCATTATAACCCCTGTTTCCCCTATTTATACTTATTCAATGAACACCTAACAACAGTCACGGAATCTCCTCATCAGAATTATCCTAATCTAAATTTTGAACGAAAACTTAATTCTGCATGAAAATCCCATTTATATTAACTAAGGGGAGGGGCATTATCCCCCCGTTCCCCCTCTTATACATATCGAATGAACTCAAAAAACTAATCAGGGAAGCGCCTTGTCAGGATATACCTACATACAAAATTTCAAGTGGATCGGATATTTTTATCATGAGTTATCGCGTTACGCACGAGCGTACATACAGAACGGACGGGCACATAAGCTCTCAGGCTATGATAGCCTGTGAGCTAAAAAAGAACTTAGAAACTGCCCCATTTTTAAAACTACTATAATACTTGGTGTGATTGGTAAATATGCAGATATACATATAATTTTTTCTTAGAATTAAAAAAAAATAAACAAAATCAGACAGTAATGGGTTAACCTTTTCCGGCACAATGGTTCCACTCCGGGCACACGTAATTTTAATAAAATTATGCTTTTACCATAAAGGATTAAATTAAAGAGTTTTTAATTTTTTAACAGTCGTTTATAAATTCCGGTGTCAGTCAATTACTTCTCCTTTTACGAACAGAATTTGTCTATGCCGGAAAGGGTTTTAAAAACTTTCTTTTTTACACTATAGAATAACTGTTCTCGACAATGGAAAACTGTTTCTTCACCCACGAGTTCTGTTAGATCAGAGTTCAACCTAAAAACTACTTCAAAAACAACAAACAAAAAAGCAAACGAGATTACACCTCCATCATTCACTTTCGTTCAATGAACAACGCCTTGCCAGTTTTCATCGTAAAAAATCTGAGCTTCCTGCAGAAACTCACAAGACTAGAAAAAAAAAAAAAAAAAAAAAAAAATTGATATTCCTGAAACTGAAACAATAAGGGGGGAAATGTCCTTGACTTATTACGAAAAGGACAAGACGACTCGTTAAAAAAAAAAGCGAGACCAAAAAAATGGAAAACGCCTTTTGATTACACAGTTTATGAATAACAATGCTTCCTATTTCATTCATTTCAGAATAAAAATGAATTCAAAAAATGTTTCAGAAAGTAGCTTCTTTGAGTTTAAGAGCAACCTTCATCTCTTAAGGGGCAGTGGGATTTATTATATACGACCTATTTTTAATCAAAATTTGCAGAAATTTCAGAAACTTTTAATTAAGTTTTACCTTTTTAACTTTGGTGGAAAACAATAATAAAATTCCTTTTCCTTATTTTCAAATATACATATTCAACATTACAGAAATACAACTTCTTGCCCATAAGAAGGTTAAACATCAATAAACCTTAATTCTTACGATTTGGACTACTTTTTTTTTTTTTAAATATAAGAATTTTTTCTTAGAATTAAAAAAACAAACAAAATCAAACTCTAATAGGTTAAGCCTTTCCGACACACATTATTTTAATTCCAAATTTGTAACCTGCACCAAGAATATTTTAATAAAATTATGCTTTTACCAGGATTCAATTAAAAAAATTCTTAATTTTTAAAAAGTTAAAAGCTTTTAATTAAAAAAAAATATATATATAAATTCCGGTGTCAGTCAATTACTTCTCCTTTTACGAACAGAATTTGTCTATGCCGGAAAGGGTTAAAAACTTTCTTTTTACACTATTGAATAACTGTTCTCGACAATGGAAAACTGTTTCTTCACCCACGAGTTCTGCTAGATCAGAGTTCAACTTAAAAAGTACTTCAAAAACAACAAACAAAAAAAGCAAACGAGATTACACCTCCATCATTCACTTTCGTTCAATGAACAACGCCTTGCCAGCTTTCATCGTAAAAAATCTTGAGCTTCCTGCAGAAACTCACGCGACCAGAAAAAAAACAACCACCACCATTTTGATATTCCTGAAACAATAGGGAAAAAAATATCCTTGACCTATTACGAAAAGGACAAGACGATCTCGCGCGAAAAAAAAAGCGCCAAGTTTTTTTTTTTTTTTTTTTTTTCTTTTCAATTTGCTCCTGTTTAATTTTATGACCAATAAAAGTGATTAATTGTTTGAGTTTTTAAAAATTATGAATTTGGAATGTAATATAAATTCAGTTATTTAAGAGAAATTTTATGAATCGAATACTTTTATTTCTAATCAGCCACCTGAAAAGAATTAAACTGGCATATGAATTTTTTATTTTTTTCATATTTAGGAAAATAAATGATCGCATTAAATTTATGGAACATAATTTCCGGTTGTTGTTATATTTATGACGGCCAATTATCAACACTAGGGATATAACCCCTAAGAGGGTAGAATGCCTCCCATGGGGGATCTTCTAAAATAACCTAACCCGTATATACGCAAATAAATCCAACGTTCGAAGAAAACCGCGAAAAACTCCGAACGACTGGGCCGATGGGCGTGATTGGGTTCGAACCCAGCACCTTCCTTCTACCACTTTCCAGAGCAGAACCTCTCAGCCACTGGTGGAGCAGAATTTACAGAATTTAATGAAATTATTTGTTTCGATTTTTATTTATTTACTTGTTTAACATATTATTTTTATCCATGGTGTAACACAAAGGACCCGGGGGTCATGCCTCCCATCGCCGGCCAGAGAAATGAGATGGATTCTACCATTCTATCACACGAGACATGAGTGTGAGTAATTAGGAGTAAATGCTAAAAGCCTTCGATACAATAAGAAGAAAATTCTACTTTCACGATTGGTTTTGCTGTTGGTTATAATTATAAAGGATCGAAAGAAATTAGGTGAAAAAAATTCACCATTTGGATATTAATTCAATTTTTAGAGCTTTGAAAAAAGAAAAAATATCTTCCGTTTTACTAATTTTTACTTTCTTCTATCTTTACAAGGAGAAAGTATTGGATTCATGAATATTTTCGAAATTCGGTTTGAAATGGATTTACGTTTTAGGGGGTCAGAGAACTCGAAAAACATGTTTTTACAAATCGTCTGTCTGTATGTGACAAAAATTTTGTGGGCACTCTATCTCAAGAATGAATGCACGAATTTCACAAAACTTTAGATTCTGCTAGACCTTGATATAAACTAGATCTGATTAGTTTTTGGTGGTATCGCTCAACAGGTGGAGCTGCAATGCTGCATTATTTACAATTTCCGCAACAACCATATCTCAAGAACTAGAGCTTGAATTTTCATAAAACTTTAGATTTAGCTAGTACTTTATATAACATACTGTTGATTGCGTTTTGGTGCAAATCGCTCAACTGGCGACGCTGCCATGGCGCATTATTCGTGATTATCGTAATAGCTTTATCTCAAGAACTAATGCACGAATATTTCTAAAACTTCAGATTCAGTTAGTCCCTGATATAGATTAGTGTTCTTTAGTTTTTGGTGTAAATCGCCCAATTAGTGGCGCTGCTATGCTGCATCTGTCACGACTTCGTAATAGCTTTATCTCAAGAACTAATGCATGGATTTTCACCAAACTTCAGATTCAGCTAGTACCTGATAAAAAAAAAAAAAAATGATCCTGATTAGTTTTTGGTGTAGATCACCCAATATGTAGCGCTGTTAAGTAGATTTTTTTTTAAAGATTTTGCAATAACTCTATCTGGAAAACTAATGCACGGATTAAACTTCAGATTCAGTTATAAGTTGACATAAGTTGTTGCTGACTAGATTTTGTTGTACCAGTTAGCTGTTATCGGCCTAACCGGTCTTGCTGCTATACTGAATCTTTCAAGATGTATTAACATGCATAACATAGAAAACAGTTTTGGAATCGCCACATCCGACTAGTTCAATTTCGCGTCCCACAAACCCGAAAAATGCAACTATAGAAATCTAAAGAAGAAAACAAAATATAAATTTCACTATTTCGGATCCGTGGAATTGAAAAGGAAAAATCTTTACAATTTTGATGTTAATTCGTGTCCTACACAGCAAAAAATTTTCGATGGAAAGGAAAAAATAAAGAAAGATGTAAATTTTATTAGTTCAGAAATAAAGCGATTCCGACTCTTTTGCTCAAAAACGAGCCCGATTCCGACCCTGGAACCCTGATTTTATGATACAAATTTCATGAATTTAAGCTGGTTTCTATTTAACCAATTTTCTTTATAACGAAGGTATTTAAGCGTAACGATTAAATTTCGTTAAATGGAAATTTCACTACACTTATTTAATGTTTTTGGAAATAAAAATATTTTAAAAGCCTGGGCATTTTGCAAAAATTCAACAAAAGAGCAAGGGAAAAAAAAAGATGTACCTGAAAAAACAAAACAGGAAGAAATTTGTCCTTGACCTATTATGCAAAAGGACAAAACTGTCTCACCAAAGAAGAAGGAGAAAAAAAAAAAGATTTTGCTTTTCAATTTCCTTTTATTTAATTTTAGGACATAGAAAAAATGCAGAATTTTTAAACTAAAGAATCGGGTGTTTTATCGATACTATTTTTTTCTTTTTTAAGAATAAAATATTATTGTTAGCTAGATAAAATTATGTACAAATAATTTGTTTATTTTATTCATTTATTATCATTGTTTCTTTCATTCTTATGTATCCAAGAATAAACGATAGTATTTAATTTATGAAATGAAATTTTCAGAATTTAACATATTTTTTACTATTTTATAAAAAATAGAATAAATCTGTACCATAAGACTAATATATCGTGTGATTTAATGTTTCTTTTCAGCACCTGAAATACAAGCTTCCTATGAAAAACTCAACTATTCATAAAAAAAAAAGGATGATTGTACTTTAAAAATATATTATTGTCACTCGCAAAATAAATAAATAAAAAGAAAAATAAATAAATAAATAAAATGACTCCCATTTTTCTTTTGTTTTTAATTTTTTGATAAAAATGTGATAAATTATTTCGAATTTTCGAAAAACATAATTAATATTTAAGACGAAAATATATTTATTTAAAAATATATAATAAAATACATAAATAATAAAAAAAAATCTTAATAATCACTCACCTAAAATTTACGCAAAATAACCTAGGATATTCCTTTTTTTTTAAAACACATTGTTGAGCAGTCACGAGCATCCTAAGTGTCTTTAGCTATAATCGTTTGTGGTGTTTTTGTCACCAGAAATTTTGAAAAATAATCTTCGCTTTATATAATCGAAGAAATCTGCAATAACCTAAGGCGAACATTATTTTTGAGCCTTTCCGGCGTAAACAAATTCTGCTAGTAAAATGAGAAATTATTGACTGACAATGGAATTTACAAAAGACTTTTTTTTTTTAGAAATTAAGATTTCCTTAATTTAAGCTTTCATTGTAAAAGCAAAATTTTATTAAAATATTATTAGTGCGGTTTGCAAGTTTGGTATTAAAATCCGGTGTGCCCGGACTGGGCACACTGTGCTGGTGCGGGTTAAAATGTAGTGGGAATAAAAAAGCATCAGAAAAAGTGCTTTCATATCAAATTTTAAGTTAACGAAGTGTTAATATATATTAAAAAATAATTATACGGAATTTATAGAATGAAAATTAAAGAATTTAAAACACTTTTTTTTCTAACCGTGAACTAAAAATAGGAGGAAATTTACAGTATAGTAGATTTCTAATTATCCGACACACATGATTAACCAAGAACTGTCAGATATCTCATTCTATTTATTTGTGACAACATTTTAAAATTGGGAATGCCAATTTATTATTTATTTCAACGCAATTAATTAGATAAAGCTTTAAACATAAAAAAAAAATGCTAATAAATAATTAAAATCAAGGCTACGGGTGGAATCGAGCCCATTTTTGAGTAAAAGAGTAGGAGTCGCTAAAATCAAGCCGACTCAGACTCCGGCTCTTATTGTTAGACAGTTTAAAGGGAAATCAAACCAGATATGTAATTTTAAATCCATAAAAGGAATTTTTATTGTTATTTTTGGATTATATCGGGCTACCCAACACAGAGCTACATATAAACCAATATACTGGCGGCGTACACACACACAGTAGATGAAAATCGTTTTTAATTGAAAATTGCAGTAAAAGTCGAATTATTCCTGAACTAATAAAATTTAATTTTTATTATCTTCCCCTTTCTTTAATACCAAAATAATAAAAATTTGGCTTTTTTTTTTTTTTTTTTTTTTTTTTTTTTGGCGTTTTCTTATAATTTTAAACACGGAATCAGTCGAAGGCGTTAAAATTTCCAGAATCGGTCATTTTTCCCACCGATGCCGCAGCCCTGATAAAAATGTTGTTAAAATGCTATATGTATGTTATACTATAAAATCCAAACCACATTTATTTTTCCTATATATTTGAAAATTTATAGTACTTTAGACTTCCGATTACCTGACACACTTCACCCTTAAATATTTCATTTTGGGAAAAAAATATACATGTGATAACATTTCAAAATTCCGATAAAATTTTATAATTTAACATGTCATACTACACAAAAGTTTTAAACTAAAAAAAGATGCTGTTAAAATATTTCAGTCTATTATAAATCTCCTTAAATAATTGCACAATTCGAGTACTATTAATAATAATTTGATTGAAACAGATTAAAAAAGAAAAATCGGAAATCCAAAAGAAATGACCTTGACTTGTTACACAATAAGATAATATAGTCTCGCCAAGATTTTTATTTTGCTTTTTATCTCTAGTTTTCTTTTATTTCTTTTGATGACATAGAAATGTGATTAATTATTTTGAGTTTTCCAAATAAAGAATCGGGATTTGAGACACAAATCCAATTATTTTAAGAAAAGAATTATAAAAATCAAATAAAAGAATTACGCAATCATATTTATAAACTGTCAGCACAAAGTTACGCAAAAAATAAACTGGGATATTGATTTTTTCTCTTCTTTTTTAATATGCCGATGATGAAATAGTTTCTTTGGATTAAAAACAAAAAAAATAGTCTAATAAGGAAAACTTAGAAAATCGTTCTAATTAAAAATGTTGTGTTTTCGAAAAATTTACTTCTTTCAAACTCATAAGTGTGTCAGTAAAATACCACGAATAGCGAAAGCAGCCAAATTGTAAACAAAGTGCCGCGATGCTATTTTACCCATTTTAATGTCTAGAAACTATTGTCTTATAAAAATTGCAAAATTTAATATATTGTTAAGACTTTATAAATACTTCAATTATAGCAGATTCCCAATTATCAGACATTCGTGTGTCAGATATCTGAAATCGTCGAATAATCGGGAGGACCAGGGATGTAGTGGAGGATATACTGGGGTATACGCCGTAATATTTTCTGGATTTTTTTAAAGGAACACCATCTACCCTCTGTTTTTCAAGAAAGCTATAGTATATATACTTTAGGATATACCCTCTGCCTTGAGCGCATACCTTTTTTTCCCGACTATACTTCTGGAGAGAACATTGTCAAGTCAATTATATTGCAATTGCAAACTACTATTTACAACTGCCAACATTAAATTAATAATTATTTAAATTACAAATAAAGTAAATGGCTATTATCATTAGGTAAAATAAGTACATAATAAAATAAATATGGTAAATATAAATAAGGTAACTTTAAGGATAATATGCAGATTCTTTAGAAGCAATTACTATTACATTTGAAGTGTTTTCATCAGTTTCATTTATCACCACTTAAGTTTTTATCATTTTAATGCTTTGCATAATTAATTATAAGGTTAAATACAAAATTTTCCAATTTGGAATATAGCCGAAAATAGGTAGAAGTGACCTTCAAAAACCAACGAATTTTGTTTTGAAAAATTACGACATTATATTCGCATTTTTGACAGGCAAAAAGTTGACGTATTTTCAAAAGTAGAGTTTTCCGGCAATCCTAGCCGATTGTCGTAGCTCCAAAATAAGGCAAACAAAAACTCCAAAGCCTATTTGACGTGAAATAAACAAATAAACATCCAATAATAATAATAATTTAAAAAAAATCAAAGCATAAAATATACGTATAACGTGATTTTAACCGGGAATTTTTATTTGTTCTCTTAACTTTTATGTATAGGGCTACAAAATACACCAAGCTTCTCGATGGTGTATACGAGCAACACCAAAAGTGGTATTGCACCAAAAGTCTTTGACGATAACATAAACTATTTTTTAAATCACTGCATAGAAAATTTATGAATTTCCTGATAAACGTGTTACTTACTTAATTTTTATAAATAGTTATGTATAACCAGGGGCGTACTGGCATGACAAAAAGGGCGGTGGCAACTTGCATTAACAGGGCGCCAACTTCTGATCAAAAGGGCGCCAATTACTATTTTAAACATTTTTTTTTTTTTTTTTTAGGATTGACATAACGGATACAGGCCTATCTTGAATGAAATAATTTGTTTTATTTAAATGATGTGTCCTTTATTTGTAGATTAAATGGATTGTAAATAAATCCAACTAAATTACACTAGGACTTATGAAATTGTCAGAAGTTGTCATACGTGTTTCTGAAATGCCCTTTATCTTCTTTCCTTCTCTCATAATTAATTTGCGTCCCAAGAAGTTTGGCAATAAACTTCCTTTTAACCCTTTCAGGGGCGGTGTTTGCAGTCTGCAAACACATAATATTACTGTTCCAATTTCGAACTGGCACCAGTATAATTTTCGTGCAATTTCGATTTTATAATATTCGCGAAAAACAGCTCTTGATTATTTTCAAATAAATCTGTTCTTTAATTGTGGTGTGAATCAATTATTTGAACATTTTCGGAACAGAAATACCTTGCCCCTGAAAGGGTTAAGAGATATATTTAATTTTTATAATCAGCCAAATACAACTTCGTACTAATAGCCATAAGTATAGCATAACTCTGTCAAAAAAAAGTTTTTTATTGCATTTTTTTTTTTTGAAAAATATTTATACAGGGTTGTTATAATTAAAGTTCGCCTATTCTGAAGGCTCTAGAGCCGGTTCTATGGCTCCAAACGAAAAGAAATTTCACTAGTACGTAGTTGAAGGGATGCGCTCTACGAAAATCGAAAAAAAAATAGTTAAAATTTTTGTCAATAGGTGGCGCTGCGGAAATATTTAAGGCGATGTTTGCAGATTCATTATATCAATTTCAGTCAATTTAGACAAAGCGCACAAATTTAAAAGTTTCAACAAACTTCGAGGAACTGCGAATTATTATAATTAAATATCATCTAATCAGACAGCTCTTAGAGGCCTATGACTCCAAACAATTAAAAAAAAAATGAATATCATTTCATTTGATCTAATCTGCATCAACGAAAACAAAACATGTCGCTCGGCAGCGAGGAAATAACGAAGAATAACACTACGCATGCTGAATGAATCCTCCACCATTTTCAATAACGCATTCCATTCTCAGAATTGTGCTTTCTATAGCATTGCGTAAACTGTCCTGTGAGATTAAGCGAATGCGAAGTCTAATACTGTCTTTCAAATGAGAGATTGTCTGACATCTGTCTTTAGATACAGAATCTTCCAAAAATCTCCACAAACAAAAATTGCATGGTATTGGCGCTTAAATACTGGCGCAGCGCCACCTATTGAAAAAAATTTGAACTAATTTTTTATTCGATTTTCGCAGAGCGCATCTCTTCGACTACGTACTAGTGAAGTTCTGCTTCGTTTGGAGCTATAGAACCGGCTCTAGAGCCTTCTCAATAGGCGAACTTTAATTATAACAACCCTGTATTAATAACATAAAAGCGTTTATCTCTCTCAGTATATGTATGCAAGGGAAAGAAATGGCTAAGAAAATTTGCCTCATGAAAGATGTGAAAATTTGAATGAGGATACTCCGATGCAGGTCTTAATGCAACTGAATCTGAATTTTGCTATTTTTTGGTGATTGGATCAGATATTGATTAAACTCCACAGTAAAAAAAAAAAGTCGACCTAAAAAATGCTGAATCACAGAGTACCAGAAACCACATTCCGAAACGTGAAGGTAAATAATATCCAATTGCGAAAATGTTTTTTGCAGCCTTAACAGCATATTAAAATTTTATAAAGATTAGCCAATCTCAATTTTTACGAAAATTAAAGACTAGAATGTAATTTAAAGAAAAAGGAAGCAAGAGACAGAAAGACATGAAAACAGAGAAACGAAAAACAGTAACTTAATGATACAGAAATAGGGCCATTTGCAAAGATAGAACGCCTCTCATGACAGAAAAAAAAAAAAAAAAAAAAAAGAGTATGAAATCAAACCATCTTCTCAAGGGTTTAAAATAAACAATATGTACTTGTTTTCGGTGCTTTTTTTAATACATAAATATATGAATATACACAATTGTGTAATTGTGGGGGGGGGGGGAATTTCACAAAAATCAATTGTTTCAATTTAAAAAGTGATTTAACAATTACTCTATACTGAGAATAATAATACAATTAGATCCTTTTGTGGATCTCTGTAAATAAACAATAAAAAAATTTCAATTCGTATTCTGAATCTAGGAAAAAAAGTGACCGGAAAAAAAGTTATCGGAAAAAAAGTGACCTAAACTACAAAAGCGGAAAAAAAGTGACACGGAAAAAAAGTGACACGGAAAAAAAGTGACAAGGAAAAAAAGTGACACGGAAAAAAAGTGACAAGGATTGATTTTGGGGGAATTATTATTGATTTTGGGGATTCATTGGTTAAGTATGAAAGAGGGATCGGGGAGGGGGGCTCATAATTTAGGTAAATGGATTTTTCATGCTGAATTAACTGTTTTGGTTCAATTTTTGGATATATGTTCATACTGAAAAGACGCTTGCCTGATTAGTTTTGGGAAGGGACGATTACCCCCCCCCCCTCCATCCCTCCGCAATTAGATGAATGGGTTTTTATGCAGAATTATCCAACGTGTGTCAAATTTGAATATACAGGGCCTGACTAAGGCAGGGGCATGCGGGGCAATTGCCCCGGCCCCACGGTTTGAAGGGGCCCCCCAAGGAGAGAAAAGTTTCTTGTTAAAAGAGGGCCAAATGATATAAAATGGCAAAATATTACCAAAATTCTTTTTTTTTCAATTTTAAGGGGTCTGTTTTTCTCCTACCCCCTTTGCTTCCCTGCCCCACGTTCCCTTAAAGTAATAGTTACATCATAAAAAAATTAATAGTTAAAATTATTTATCTTCTGTTATTATGTATAAAGATGTGAAATATAAATACTGAAATCAGTACTTGGTACGAAATTTATGCATACAATAGGGTGGGTCGAAAAAAATCGATATTTTTTTTTCGGATCGTAATACCGCGGAAAAGTTGCTAAATGGTATGACTAAAAAGGGGAAAAAATATTAAAATTATCGGATGTTATCTTCCGTTCGCGCATAAGCTCTAAAGTTTTGAAAAAAATAATTTTTTTTTGAAAATTTGTAATAATTTTTTTTTACGATATTTAATATGTAATAGTGAAAAATTTCATCTACAACACACTAATAAAGTAATATAAAAATACCGGTATTGCACTTCAACATCTTCCGTTCGCGCATGGACATCCAAATATAGCCAAAATACAAGAAAATCGGATTTTTGTCCTATTTTCTTTTCATGTATAGTTACAGATATCAATAATGTAATACCTAATATCTGATTATACATGTTCTGATAGTTAAAGAAAAAAAATTCAGACGTAATTAGGCTTGGTTTTTCGATCGCGCACAGCGATACAAAACTTACTGTCAGCGCGCGCCACTAGCGGGTCAACGACCCACGCCGCGTCACGTGATACCCCCTCTCCGCTGCAGGCAGTCATTACAGTGGTCCGCCGCGCAATTTTGTGTGCCAGTCTGCTGTTGTCTCTTGAGTGCGGTGGATGTGTTGCGTAGTGTGTGTTCTAAATTTCATATTTTGGTGTAGTTTTTTGAACAATTGTGCAATGAATGATGGCATTATCAAAGACAGTGATCACTAGACAAGAATTCCAGTGTCCGTTTTTCGGTACACCAAGAGACTTGCCGCCTAACAAGCTCCCTATAGGAGAGGACGTTCTTCGATGTTTATCGAATGAGAGGTATAATTTAGCAGTTAAACTAAACAACAAAAGGGTTAGTTTTGGACAAGTAGCCAATACAGTAGCTGGCAAAATAGTGTGTTTGTACAATAGAGCATCAATTCCCACCGTAAGTGATAAGAGAGTAGTACAACTGTTGACTGCACTGCATGACAAGTATTATAGTTTAAGAAAATCTCATACTCGAGACAAAAACAAGGAAGTCTTTAAGAGAAACCTTGATGATTTTAAGAAAAAATGCTGTTTGCTTTTTGACATTGCGGCATGCAAATGCCCCATTGCCCTTGAATGTACCTGTCATAAAACACCGGATCAATGCCAGTGTATCTGCTCAATAACTTGTACTTGTGAAAAGCTTAAAAAAATACCTTTACTTGAGCTGAAATTTATCTATTCACTACGCACTCACGGCATTGGCAAAATTGGAACTGTGGACTTAAATGAAACAAAGAAACGTGCCAAATCTTTACAGAGGAAATCTCGTTCCAGCTGTCCAAAACCAAAAGTAGATGTCCAAGTTTCCGAAACTGAACAACGTGATGAATCCTTGACCTCCAGTGACGATTGCAGTGACAGTGACCAAGAATTCATACCTGAATCTCCAAAAAAGAAATCCGGTTGGCAAATGAGGATTAACCTTAAATCTACTGCATTAACTAGTGATCGTTACGGTGTTTCCGATCGTGCTACAGCAGCAATAGCCTCAAGTGTTTTGCAGGACGTTGGCGTGGTAACTAATAGCGACAATTCACAAGTAGTTGACAAGTGTAAAATAAGAAGAGAAAAACACAATGTTAGGGCTGATTTGTCCAGTTCTATAACAGAAAATAAGCTAATTGGGCTATATTTTGATGGCCGTAAAGACGACACTATTGTGGTACAAGAGGCACATTCAAAACGATTTAAAAGAGTGGTAAAGGAGGAACATTACGTGCTTATACAAGAACCTGGTAATATATTTCTGGGTCACGTGACCCCGAATTCAGGAAGTTCAGAGGATATTGCGACCTCTATTATATCCTATTTGACAAGCAATGACATTTCTTTGGACGAATTAGTCGTTATTGGCTGTGATGGCACCAATGTTAACACCGGATTGAAAAACGGTATAATACGCCGTATTGAAACACACTTAGGTAAGCCTCTGCAATGGGCAGTTTGTCTTCTTCATTTTAATGAACTACCCTTCCGCCATTTATTTCAGTATTTAGATGGTAAGTCGACCGGGCCAAATTCTTTGAAAGGACCGATTGGTGGGAAATTGATCAAATGTGAAACACTTCCAGTAGTGCAGTTTGAAAGTATTGATTGCCAAATCCCTGAGATAGACAAAAAAACTCTTAGTAAGGATCAGAAGTATTTGCTGGAAATATCAGAAGCGATTAAATCAGGTGAATGCCCAAAAGATTTATCAATCAGGGATCCAGGACCTTTGTCTCACTCCAGGTGGCTAACAACAGCTAACCGTGCTTTAAGACTCTACATTAGTCAAGAAAATCCAACTGCTGAGTTCCAGGAAATAGTAATATTCATTCTGAAGTCATATATGCCGATGTGGTTTTGTATTAAGAAGACCAAACTTTTTACTGATGGCCCTAAGCTCGTGCACCAATGTATTGAAACCTCAAGATATCTTAAAGATGAACTCAAAGCTGTAATTGACCCAGTTATAGAGAGAAATGGGTTCTTTGCGCATCCAGAACATGTTATGATTACTATGACTCAAGATCCCAGAAAACATATAAGAGAACTGGGCCTCCGCCGCATCATTAAGGCAAGAGAAAGAGACCAAAAGAGGAAAACAATTCGAACGTACGTGGCACCTAAGCTAAACTTTTCCGCAACAGACTACACGGAATTAAATTATTGGACAAACTGTGAATTTTCTTCGCCGCCTCTATTGAAAGATGTCACTGATGATGAACTGAAAACCTACATCAAAACAGAAGAAGTACCGAAGTGGGAAATCCTATCACAGAAGATGCCAGTCCATACTCAAGCAGTGGAGAGAAGCGTCAAGTTGGTGAGCGAGGCTTCTGCTAAGGTTTGCGGATCTGCAGCTCGAGACGGGTACATAAGAACGACACTTAAGTCAAGGTCCACGATGCCAGCCTTTGATAACAAAAGACAGTTCAAACTACCAGACATGTAATCTATTCGTAAGTGAAATATGTACTTTGTATTTATTGGATAATACATCAATAATATGTTGAAGCTTGTATATATTTATTTTTCCTAAGTCCACATTTTTGAGGTTTTCAACACTTTTTTGCTATTTTTACAGCCCATGCGCGAACGGAAGATGTTAAAACTCAATACCAGTATTTTTATATTAATTCATTAGTGTGTCGTAGATGACATTTTCCCCTATTACATATTAAATATCGTAATAAAAAAAATTATTAAAAATTTCCAAAAAAATTTAATTTTTTCAAAATTTAATCAAACTTTAGAGCTCATGCGCGAACGGAAGATAACATCCGATAATTTTAATATTTTTTCCCCTATTTAGTCATACCATTTAGCAACTTTTCCGCGGTATTACGATCCGAAAAAAAAATATCGATTTTTTTCGACCCACCCTAGCATACAAACAATAGGTTTGAATTTTAATTTTAGTCACTTGAGTATAATTCACAAACATTTTTAAGATAGAAGGGGCCACTCTAATAATGCTTGCCCCAGGGCCCCCCATTTTCTAAGTCGGGCCCTGTGAATATAGGTTCTTTTCGATAAGGCTTATATATAGTATATAATGCATGAAGAGATTTGGGAGTTTTAATGGTTATATATAGAGGGAGAACGGGGGATAACCTTTCTTAAATTAAATTAATAACTTTTTACGCATAATTATCCTATTTGCTTAGAATTTTGGACATAGGTTTATTATGATAAGACGTATCTCTGATTAGTTATGGGGTTCTTCTGCTTATTATAAAGGGGGGGGGCGAGCAATTATCTCCCTCTTAAACTAGATAAATAGGTTTTTATGCAGAATTATCCCATGTATTTCAAATTTTAAATGTAGGTTCTTACTGATAAGGTGGATCCCTGAATAGTTTTAAGGATTGGATATCTAAGTATTGAAGGGGAATAGAATATAACCTACCTTAAATTAAATTACTTTTTAAGCAGAATAATAGGATTTGCTACAAATTTTGGATTATAGATTCGTTATGATAAGGCGTATCCCTGATTAAATATGGGGTTATTTTTCTAATTAAAAATTAAGGCAATTCCTCCCCCCTTAAACTTATCCGATATATTTCATATTTGGATATATGTTTTTTCATAAAGTGAATCCCAGAGTAATTTTAAGGGTTTAATGGCTAAGTATACAGTGGGGAAACGGAGGATAACCCCCATTAAATTAATAAATGGCTTTTTACGCAGAATTATCTTATTTGATTCAAATTTTGAATGTGTGTTCATTATGATAAGACGAACTCTTGATTAATTGTGGGTTATCCCCCGTTCATCCCTCTATACTTAGCCATTAAACCCTTAAAACTATTCAGGGATTCACTTTATCAGGTAAAACCTATATCCAAAATTTTAAATACGTTGGATAATTGTGAAAAAAAAAATCTTATTTAAAGAGTGGGGGATTAATCGCCCGCTTCCCCCATTTAATTAGCAAAAGAACCCCATAAGTAATCGAGATACGCCTTCTTATAATGAATATACATTGAAAATTTGAAGCAAATCGGATGATTCTGCCTTGTTCTCCCTCTATACATAGCCATTAAACCCTTAAAACTATTCAGGAATTTATGAGAAAGATCCTACATCCAAAATTTGAAATAAATCGGATAAGTGTGCATAATTTTTTTAAAATCTAATTTAAGGCCGGGGGTAGTAATCACCCGCCCCCCTTTTTAATTAGCAAAAGAACCCCATAACTAATCAGAAATACGTCTTATCATAATTAACCCATGTCCAAAATTCGAAGCAAATCGGATAATTCTGCATAAAAAGCCATTTATTTAATTTAAGAGGGGTTTTTCCCCATCTTCCCTTTATACTTAGCCATTAAATCCTTAAAACTATTCCGGAATTCACCTTATCAGAAAGAACCTATGTTTAAAAAATGAAATGCATCAGATGATTCTGCATAAAAATCTATTTATCTAGTTTGAGGGAGAGATAATTGCTCGTCCCCCCTTTATAACAAGGAAAAGAACCCCATAAATAATCAGAGATACGTCTTATCGTCTTCTACGTCTTAATGAACCCATGTCCAAAATTCGAAGCAAATCGGATAATTATCCGTAAAAAGCCATTAATTTAATTTAAGAAAGGTTATCTCCCGTTTTCCTTCTATACTTAACCATTAAACTCCTAAATCTCTTCAGGCATTATATACTATATATAAGCCTTATCGAAAAGAACCTATATGAAAATTTGACACAAGTTGGATAATTCTGCATAAAAACCCATTCATCTAATTGAGGACGGATGGGGGGGGGGGGTAATCGTCCCTTCCCAAAACTAATCAGGCAAGCATCTTTCAGTATGAACGTATATCCAAAAATTGAACCAAAACAGTTAATTCAGCATGAAAAACCCATTTACCTAAATTATGAGCCCCCCCCCCCCCCCGATCCCCCTTTCATACTTAACCAATGAATCCCCAAAATCAATAATAAATCCCCAAAACCAATCCTTGTCACTTTTTTTCCGTGTCACTTTTTTTCCTTGTCACTTTTTTTCCGTGTCCCTTTTTTTCCGTGTCCCTTTTTTTCCGTGTCACTTTTTTTCCGCTTTTGTAGTTTAGGTCACTTTTTTTCCGATAACTTTTTTTCCGGTCACTTTTTTTCCGTTTACCTCGTATTCTATGTAGTGTACCACAGTAATATATATCGATTTAATTTTATTTGAAGCATTGGGACATATTAAAATACACTACAAACATTTTTTCCTCATATAACATAATTAAACGGATTAGTTTTGTGTATTCCTGTAAACGAACTATCAGTGCTAGACACTCCATTTTCATTAACAGTACAGTTCATTAACTACTTCAGTCAGCTTGCTAATACTATTCCTAAGGAAGAAATTTATAAAGATCACGGTTGCATTTCAACCGGTTCCAAAAATGGAAGTGTCACTTAAGGAATTCCGTGTATTAATTCTTGAGATATGACTATTACAGAAATCGTGTAAATCCAGTAAATTGCACCATAGCAGCTCACTTATTTTATAATTTACACCGAAACCTAATTAGAAACAACGTCTAACTGAATTTTAAGTTTGGTAAAAATCCATGCATTAGTTTTTGAGATTGAGTTATTACAAAAATCGGGGGAAAAATCCTGCATAGCAGCGTTACCTGTTGAGAGATGTACACCAAAGCATATTCAGCAGCAATTCATATGAAGGACTAACTGAATTGGACGTTTGATGAAAATCTGTGCATTAGCTCTTGCTATAGAGCTATAGCGGAAATTGTGAAAAATTCAGTATAGCAGCGCCACCTGTTGGACGATTTACATCAAAAACTAATCAGCCTTAATTTACATCTGAAACCACCTGACTATAACTTTTTATTAAATTCGGTGCATAAGTTCTTGATAAAGAGTGCACACATTATTTTTGTCACATACATACATGCAGGCAGAGTCAGAGGGCTCACAGGCAGACATTTTGTAAAAATATGTTTTTCGATATCTAACCCTTAAAACGCCTAACTCCGTCGAAAACCGGAAGTTGGAAATTTTCCCAAATCCAATATTTTCTTCTTGTAAAATAGAAGAAAGAAAAAAAAATCATTTTAAACTATTGAAATGCAACCGAGATATCTTCATAAATTTCTTCCATAGGATTAGCATTATTGAACGTATCTTTTCGCTTGGCTTGACTGAAGTAGTCTCTTAACACATTTAAGGCCGCCGTATCCATTTCAATACAGTAATTTTTTTAGACACCCTATAAAAACAATTCGAAATAAAATATTTCTAAAATTCTTTAATTTTCGATGAGAATATATTAGTATTTTTAAACTAATGAAAATGTGGGTAATCATATTTTCTTGGGATTTAGTGTCAGTTGTAAACTACATATCAACAGGTCATGGAAGTAAGTACATAATCGTTTTTTAAAATCTATTTAAAAACGTAATGTTCCTTTTTTTTTTTTTTTTTTTTTTTTTTTTTTTTTTTAAGTATACTAAAATTGATAATATGAGTTAAAATCTGTGCATAAAATATTGAGTACTAAGATTTATCACTTAGTGTTATCTTGCTTAAGGGAGACCTGAACCCCATTTTCGGCCAAAAATCATCAAAAGTTCAAAAAAAAATTTTTTTTTTTTTTCTCAGAAAGCGATAAAATGCATATTTGCGAATATTTATGCAAAATTTCAGAACTCGGGGACACTTGGAACAGGTAGAAAATGAGCTTTTTAAATTGTACTCACTATAGAGTTTAAAGCGGCCATTTAAAACGTGTTTTCCTGAAAATGACTTTTTTCATATTTTGCCTAAGTTCAAAGTACTAATTCTTCTCAGTGGTAAAATGATTTAGAAACAAAGTGTTTATGTTTTTAGAATCTTAAAAAAAAAAAAAAAATGCAACAAAAGTAAGGACAGATATATTTTTTAACTATTTCTGAAAATTTTACATAAATTGGTAAACATGAAAATTATAACGAATTTAAGGAAATTTACCATGCGTATTTATTTATTTATTTATTTATTTTAAGCCGATTAAGGGTGTATTCGAAAAAACTCTTTCCCACCTTCAACAGCTCGAAATTTTTCGATTCAATTTCAGACACATTTTTAAAAGTAGAAACATGAAATTTGCTGAGGGGATTCTTGAAGGGACGTATGAGGTGCTGTGTGATGTTATTTTACGCTCAATTCGTTAGAATTTGATTTATAAACAATTACCTTCTCAGTATGACCCTTTTTTTTCGTTCCCAGGTCTCACGCTTCGGAAAAATCTGTTCGAAATGCCGTTTTTGATTGCTTTTTTTGCAATATTTTCTGCATTTATTAAAAAATCGACAATCACGGCACGTTGTGCACTTTCCAAATAGGAGATTTTGAAAGTTTGGTGCATTTGAGAGCAAAAATGAATTTAAAAATAAATCGGAAAATAAGCAGTTTGAATCGAAATACACCCTTAAAATAGAAAATTAAAAATATCTCTCGTTAGTTCTTTTCTATATAGTATAACACTATTTAAGAAATTATAGTAATACCAAAATATTGAAAATTGAATGAGGAGTAGTAATTTTAAAAAGTGTATTTTTCGACAAAAAAAATCACAAAAATCTCCATAAAAAATATACTTTTTAATAAAAAGTGAATTTTTTTGCTAATTATTCCTTACAAGAAGATTCTTAAATAGTACACCAAAATTCATTACTTTAAAATCAATAATAAAAATTTTGGGTTTTTTCTTACGGGTCTCCCTTAAAAAACTTACTGATTTATTTCAGATTTTTTTGTTCTTATATCATTGTTTGCCTTACCTTTAATACCATAATAAAAATATTGCATAATTGTTTTGTTTCATTTCTCTTCGACATTAAATGGATTGCAGCGTTGAATTCAGGGGGTGACCAGGGGGGAACATTCCCCCCGGAGCAATGAGATGTCCCCCCTGGAAAATTTGAGATTTTGTGTCTTCAATGGTCAAAAAGTGCAATTCTCCCCCCCCCCCGGGGGGGACACAGAATTCCCTCCGGGAGAAAAGTGTCTGAATTCAACCCAGGGATTAAGAAACCTTCTATAGTAAACCATATATTTAAGCGACATGGGAATCGGAATTTATTTACATTTGATGGACAAACTAATCGAAATCGTACACTTTTCAACTATACTGGAAAGTGCCAAAACGTTGAATTTGTAATTTTTTTTAATGTTGGTGCAAATTTTATAAAGATTACACACACATTGAAAAAATATTGCCAATATTTAGTAAAATATCTATCTTAACGTTGCGGGAGGGGAGAGAAATATTTTAGATACCTCGAAAAATTTATGTAAATTTGGTTTCATCCCATGGACACACACACAGCAAAATCCAAGAAGGGGAACAAATATGTGCTTGTAATACACTGCCAAAACTTTTCTTTGGCCAGAATAATTCATAATACAATATCGAATAATACCAACAATAAAAAAATATAGAAATGTAAAAAATAAGATGCATAAGAAAAACAAAAATAGTTTATTATTCTTTTTTTCTCCCAGTTTATTTATTTCTTTCAAACCGCGATTTGAGATAATTTTGAATGCATAAATGTAAATAAAAATCAGAGCTGAAAATAATTTTTAAAGGGATTGCAGGAGGAAAAACAATTTATCTTTTTTTTTAATGTTTATTTATTATAAATAATTTGAAAGGAACAATCTTTATTTTTTTCCAAAAATTCAGAGAGAGTTAATTGCTCTCTTCTGTCTCCCCCTTACCCTATTGTGGACGCCCTTGTTTCATTCCTTTACACAAAAGAAATCAGAAGCATATTGATACTTAAAAGATATATAACACTTATGAAAAATTTAAGACATAACATAAACACACTATATAATTAACATCATATTATTAGTAAAAACTTAATCTCTTAAAATTACTTACAATTCTCTTGAATCGAACGTATCATCTCCAAATGGAATCAATAATTTACTATCTGTGTGATTGTGTTTGGTGAAGATCATAAAATATTCCAGGTCTTTCCAGGCTCCCTGTCTGTTTACATTTGTTATTTTTGTATTCGGAAAACGAAGAATCAGAATTCAGAAAAGAAAACAAACAGAATTCAAAAAAGAGCTACTTCAGAATAAACTATACATGTCCGAATTTAAATAGTCTAATACTTGACGGGTTTTTTTTTTTTTTTTTTTTCCTTTTGCCAAAAAGAGATAATTCTTGGGAACTAATCAAGGTATAATTGACAGCGTGAATGATGAAAGATCTTAGGGGAAGGAGGGATAGGCTCAAAAACGATTCTTCTGCAGCTAACAGGTGTTGGGCACATTATGGACTCGATTGGTGGTCCATAATGTGTTTAAACACGGACTCCTTTTAATCGTAAATGCTAAACTGCTGTTGTTAATTGTCGTTTGAAGAAAACCAGCCATGTGGCATACAAAGATCTTTTTGAAAGGTCCGTTTAAAAGCTGATTGTGGGGGTAAACGGAAAAAAAGTGACCGGAAAAAAAGTTATCGGAAAAAAAGTGACCTAAACTACAAAAGCGGAAAAAAAGTGACACGGAAAAAAAGTGACAAGGAAAAAAAGTGACAAGGAAAAAAAGTGACATGGAAAAAAAGTGACAAGGATTGGTTTTGGGGATTTATTATTGATTTTGGGGATTCATTGGTTAAGTATGAAAGGGGGATCGGGGGGGGGGGCTCATAATTTAGGTAAATGGGTTTTTCATGCTGAATTAACTATTTTGGTTCAATTTTTGGATATACGTTCATACTGAAAAGACGCTTGCCTGATTAGCTTTGGGAAGGGACGATTACCCCCCCCCCCCATCCGTCCTCAATTAGATGAATGGGTTTTTATGCAGAATTATCCAACTTGTGTCAAATTTGCATATAGGTTCTTTTCGATAAGGCTTATATATAGTATAAAGTGCCTGAAGAGTTTTAGGAGTTTAATGGTTAAGTATAGAAGGGGAACGGGGGATAACCTTTCTTAAATTAATGGCTTTTTACGGATAATTATCCGATTTGCTTCGAATTTTGTACATGGGTTAGTTATGATAAGACGTATTTCTGATTATTTATGGGGTTCTTTTGCTAATTAAAAAGGGAGCGGGTGATTACTACCCCCGGCCTTAAATTGGATTTAAAAAAAAAATATGCACACTTATCCGATTTATTTCAAATTTTGGATGTAGGATCTTTCTCATAAAGTAAATTCCTGAATAGTTTTAAGGGTTTAATGGCTATGTATAGAGGGAGAACGGGGGATAAACCCCCTTAAGGGTGTATTAAAAAAAAACGCTTTTCCACCTTCAACAGCTCGAAATTTTCCGTATGCAATTTCAGACACATTTTCAAAAGTAGAAACATGAAACTTGCTGAGGATATTTTTGAAGAGATGTACAAGGTGCCATGTGCTGTATTTTTACGCTCAATTCATTAGAATTTGATTTATAAACAATTATCTTCTCAGTATGACACTTTTTTTTCGTTCACAGATCTCCCGCCAGGGGAAAATCTGTTCAAAATGCCGTTTTTGATTGCTTTTTTCGCAATATTTTCTGCATTGATCAAAGAATTGACAATTACGGCATCTTGTGTACTTTCTAAATAAGACAATTTGCCAGTTTGATGCATATGAGAGTAAAAATGAAGTTAAAAATAAATCGGAAAATAGGCAGTTTGAATCGAAATACACCCTTAAATTAAATAAATGGCTTTTTGCGCAGAATTATCCGATTTGCTTCAAATTTTCGATGTATATTCATTATAAGAAGGCGTATCTCTGATTAATTATGGGTTTCTTTTGCTAATTAAATAAGGGAAAGCGGGCGATTAATCCCCCACTCTTTAAATAAGATTTTTTTTTCACAATTATCCAACGTATTTCAACTTTTGGATATAGGTTTTACCTGATAAAGTGAATCCCTGAATAGTTTTAAGGGTTTAATGGCTAAGTATAGAGGGATGGACGGGGATAACCCACAAATAATAAGGAGTTCGCCTTATCATAATGAACGCACATTCAAAGTTTGAATCAAATAAGATAATTCTGCGTAAAAAGCCATTTATTAATTTAAGGGGGGTTATCCTCCGTTCCCCCACTGTATATGTCGAACGTTCCTCTCAGCCCGCACAACTTTGAAGAAAGTCCGTGGTAATTATAGCTGCCACCACCGATATTACTAGGTGATATCGGTCACCCACTGTGAGGATTGTGTAAATGAACACTGACGCTGTCAATTAACTGAATTAACAGTTTATTTAGAATATATGTACACACTAACGCTATTTACCATTATAATACAATTACAACTCGGATATAGGTGATCCGGTTCAACATTAAATTAAATATAATAAAGGTTGGCTATGTACTATTCGAATTACACCTTCCACCTCACACTCAATGCACGTTAGATTAACTTTATCGGAGATCACTTTCGAATCTCCCAACACATGGATACTCGGCCTGCACTTCTCGGCCCAGAGCACTAAACACCAGGACGTCTGTATCCCTTGCTCTCCAGATACGCACTGCCTCCGCTCTACAACGCAGAGCACACCCTATCAGGACCTCTGTCCTACACTACTCTCTAGGTATGAACCCAGATACGAACTGAACTAATCTGAGATAAGACTTGCTCTTCTCAAATCACGGTGTTTCCCCAATGTCAACCCCCTTTGGGGCTTATCCATTGGACACATTCCACATTCCTTTCTTGATTAGTGACATGTTGCTTGTCAGCTCATCATCCACATACCTCACTGACGGATGAACACGCCTCTCCGCAACCTCCTCTTTCTCACTCACCACCTGTTGAGGATTACCTGTCAATTCTCCCTTCAACAAAGAAAGAATGTCACCTTGAAAATTCTAGTACACAGCCAGTATAATATAAAATAGATTAAGATAGAGAAATAACGGAAATTCCAATCTTTAGCAGAGGTGGTCTCAGAACCTGACAGTATACTTAGCCATTAAACCCTTAAAATTATTCTGGGATTAACTTTATGAGAAAAAACATATATCCAAAATATGAAATATATCGGATAAGTGAACATAAAAAACAATTTATATAATTTAAGGGGATCGGAAAATCACCCGCCTTAATTTTTAATTAGAAAAATAACCCCATATGTAATCAGGGATACGCCTTATCATAATGAATCTATAACCCAAAATTTGTAGCAAATCCTATAATTCTGCGTAAAAAGTAATTTAATTTAAGGTAGGTTATATTCTATTCCCCTTCAATACTTAGATATCAAATCCTTAAAACTATTCAGGGATCCACCTTATCAGTAAGAATCTATATTTAAAATTTGAAATACATGGGGTAATTCTGCATAAAAACCTATTTATCTAGTTTAAGGGGGAGATAATTGCTCGCCCCCCACCCTTTATAATAAGCAGAAGAGCCCCATAACTAATCAGAGATACGTCTTATCATAATGAATCTATGTCCAAAATTCTAAGCAAATCGGATAATTATGCGTAAAAAGTTATTAATTTAATTTAAGAAAGGTTATCCCCCGTTCTCCCTCTATATATAACCATTAAAACTCTTCATGCATTATATACTATATATAAGCCTTATCGAAAAGAACCTATACTCACAGGGCCCGACTTAGACAGTGGGGGGCCCTGGGGCAAACATTATTAGAGTGGCCCCCTTCTATCTTAAAAATGTTTGTGATTTATACTCAAGTGACTAAAATTAAAATTCAAACCTATTGTATGTATGCATAAATTTTGTACCAAGTACTGATTTCAGTATTTATATTTCACATCTTTATACATAATAACAGATGATAAATAATTTTAACTATTAATTTTCTTATGATGTAACTATTACTTTAAGGGAACGTGGGGCAGGGAAGCAAAGGGGGTAGGAGAAAAAAGACCCCTTAAAATTGAAAAAAAAGAATTTTGGTAATATTTTGGTATTTTATATCATTTGGCCCTCTTTTAACAATAAACTTTTCCCTCCTTCTTAGGGGCCCCCCTCAAACCGGGGGCCCGGGGCAATTGCCCCGCATGCCCCTGCCTTAGTCAGGCCCTGTATATTCAAATTTGACACACGTTGGATAATTCTGCATAAAAACCCATTCATCTAACTGAGGACGGATGGGGGGGGGGTAATGGTCCCTTCCCAAAACTAATCAGGCAAGCGTCTTTTCAGTATGAACGTATATCCAAAAATTGAACCAAAACAGTTAATTCAGCATGAAAAACCCATTTACCTAAATTATGAGCCCCCCCCCCCCATCCCCTTTTCATACTTAACCAATGAATCCCCAAAATCAATAATAATTCCCCAAAATCAATCCTTGTCACTTTTTTTCCGTGTCCCTTTTTTTCCGTGTCACTTTTTTTCCTTGTCACTTTTTTTCCGTGTCACTTTTTTTCCGCTTTTGTAATTTAGGTCACTTTTTTTCCGATAACTTTTTTTCCGGTCACGTTTTTTCCTAGATTCGATTGTGGGATAGTTTTCGTTTAGAAAATTCCAAGTAAAAACTGAACCCCAATCTGAACAAGTACCAGTTCTTCGGAAGTACCGTAGTATCTCATTACTGGGGATAAAACAGCAAGTAAACATAACTTTTTTTGAGCAATTCTTTTCAATTTGTTTGGGGAAAAAATAACTAAAATAGGTTTAAATTTTACAGCCTTACTTTCTAAAATTGAATTTATTAATATATTGTTCTTTTAAACATTTAATAAATAAGGAAAGCCTGCATCCCTTCGCATAACTCTTGTAATTAAAAGAAAGTAGATGGATTTCATGACCACCTTTTAATCTCGATTTAAAAATATAGACAATACATTTTTAAAAATGACAGCAGTAAGAAAACGACTTCATTTTAAGGGTATTCTTAACTGCTCCGCTCAACAAGCGCAAAACGTTTTGACACATTTACAAATTCATTTTTTAACAGAAAGTTATAATTTTGGAAGGCCTGACTATAGAAGCGATTTCGAATCAAACTTATTTTTCCATATTATGATAATTAAATTACCTATCGAGTTATAAGCTATTTCGATGACGTGATCACCCGTTTTTCTCCTGCTTTTCGACCGATTTATCTGCTTTCGTCGGGAAATCTGCTCAAAAGTGTCAACTTTGAAGGCTTGTTATGAAAAATCTATTGTGTTTTTCAAAATACAGAAAATTGAGTGCAATTAGACAGTTTCTGTCTAAGAACACCTGCTATTTTCATGCATTTCCGAACAAAAATAAATTAAAGCATGTGTCACAAAGTTGCCCTTTTTGATTTAGGAACACCCTTAATGCAGAATACATAAAATTAATATTTTTAAAGATATGTATAACATTCAATAAACGACAGAAGCGTTAAATAACATTTAAATGTACGGCTAAATAATATATATATATAGTGTTGTTTTTTCGTCAAAATTTATAAATTTCGACATTGTATAAACAAGCCATAAGAAATTTTGACTCTAAAAAACATTCCATGAAAACACTGCACTTAAAAAAGAAATCTGTTAAATTCAGGGTTGACATTTTTTTATAAAAAAATTATATAGATATTTTATGTTGCTAATTTTGAATAGTAATATTTGGCTTACCGAATGACAGATTAAATAAGGCAAACATTACTATTCGGAAATGGTTGACACACAGACGGACGGACAGCATTTTTTTTTTCTAAAAACATATTTTTCGAAGTCTTCAGTATCTAAAACGTGTAAATCCGTCACATTTTTTTTTCAATTTTCAAAAATCTTAATATTAGTTTTTTAGAAGACATCGTTTGTAAGGGCGCTTAAAAGAAAAAAAATCTGTCCTAGGGCACCAAGAAGACCAAAGTCACCTACTGATATAGCTAAAAAAAAAATCTGTCCGAGGGCGCCAAGAAGGCCAAAGCCACCTACTGATATAGCTAAAAAAATCTGTCCGAGGGCGCCAAAAAGGCCAAAGCCAATATAGCTGAAAAAAATCTGTCCGAGGGCGCCAAGAAGGCCAAAGCCACCTACTGATATAGCTGAAAAAAAAATCTGTCCGAGGGCGCCAAGAAGGCCAAAGCCACCTACTGATATAGCTAAAAAAATCTGTCCGAGGGCGCCAAAAAGGCCAAAGCTACCTACTCATATAGCTGAAAAAAAATATGTCCGAGGGCGCCAAGAAGGCCAAAGCCACCTACTGATATAGCTGAAAAAAGATCTGTCCGCGGGCGCCAAGTAGGCCAACGCCACCTACTGATATAGCTGAAAAAAAATCTGTCCGAGGGCGCCAAGTAGGCCAACGCCACCTACTGATATAGCTGAAAAAAAATCTGTCCGAGGGCGCCAAGTAGGCCAAAGTCACCTACTGATATAGCTGAAAAAAAAAATCTGTCCGAGGGCGCCAAGAAGGCCAAAGCCACCTACCTACTCATATAGCTGAAAAAAAATCTGTCCGAGGGCGCAAGAAGGCCAAAGCCACCTAAGAAAATATAGCTGAAAAAAAAAAAAAATCTGACCGAGGGCGCCATGTCTCCTCTTGTCAAAATGGATACAATAAAAATGAAAATTTGCTTTATTTGAATTCGTATTTCACGTTTTTTCATACTTAACTTAAGCAATATCTAGAAAAACCAGAATAGTGGGAAACAATTCGAGTCGCAAGTACTTAAATACGCAACACACGGTAAATATAACACATAAAGAATAATTAATAGTTTTCATTAGTTTTCTTAGATAGCATTAATTGTTGAGATGTTTTGAAAATGTCACTTTTCGTTTTTGGCCGCTCAGAAAACCTTATTTCAATTGCGCTTACATTTAAAAAAAAAAAAAAAAAAAAAAAAAAAAAAAAAAAAAAAAAAAACTCGACTAGGGGCGCACCGGGCATTTGCCTCGCTGCCCGGTGGGCCAGTACGACCCTGTGTATAACTAAATTTTAAATTTAAGGAGCTCTTTATGAAATCCTATCCCCATCCTATACAAATCATAGACTCAGAACTCTAAAAGGAATATTCCAAATTCTATCGGCGTCGAGGGTTGATGAAACCCATTAGAAGCCGAACTAAAAATCGAATTCCAAGCCCAACATTTGCTTTCCAATTATACGGAGCTAACAATATAGTTCCTCTTTCAGAGCACCGTGCAATTAAAATGACATCACAGATAAATAGAGAGGATAAGCAAATATGACATTCATAACCGATACACAAAGGACGATGTAAAAATAGGAATGAAAATATAACAAGATGGACCATCATTATGTAACGATAAAAGAATGAACAGTTTCTACCCCCTCATTATCGTTATAACAATGACAGGACCTTTAAAGATGAGATTTAACAGGTAATAATCATTACCTGAATGATAATTACTGTACAAGAAAATAAATAGCATGGAAGGAAGAAAAAAGTTTAAAATAAGAAGCTTTCTCTACACGAGAAGGACCCGATTATGACTAATTGGTGCCCTGGTCAAAAGGTAAATTAGGGAGTCGCCTTTCGAATCATTCTAACCAGGGTTGGGTTTTTGACGTCAGAAACTGGTTTTTGACATGACAAGTGTCAAAAACTGGTTTAAACCGTCAAAAACTGGTTTAAACCGTCAAAAACTGGCTTAAACCGCCAAAAATGTGTAATGCACTTTAAACATTTTAAGAACAAGACAGAAACATTGAATAAGTCTTAATGATTTAAATAATTTTTTATTTAAAATTAATTATACTGTAATTTAATAATTAAAAAAATTAAATTACTTTAATTGCAATAAAACATTGTTTTTTTAGAATGTTCAAACGGAAGAAAATGATTTTGTACAGTTAATAATCTGGATCAATTTTACCCCACAGTATCCTATAGCACATAATCAATTTAGCACATTTATTTACATCCAAATGGTTTCTGAGTTTAGAATGTATGAAGCTAAAGTTACAAAATACTCTCTCAATTGGTGCTGTGCTAGCAGGGCTTGATAGCAGATGCATTGCTAGTTGAACAAGTTTCGATGCAGGCTAAATTTTCAGATTTATGAGAGATTTTTTTTTCCTTTTATTCCATAAATGCTAATATACAATACAGTAAAAATGAATTTTTAATATTACATCTAATGTTGTATATGTGTGACAGATGTTTAATGTGAAATTTTACAGATCGATTTAGTATTTGAGGTTTCTGACAAGAGGTTTTAGCCATGACGGTTTAAACCACGGTTTTAACCGGATAAAACCACACACTGTCAAAAACTTGCCAACCCTGATTGTAACGTTATTCAAATAGAACTGATGGTCACTCATATGTGTATGAGTAAGACATAAACATATTTTCGTACCTTAGATATAAATAGAAAAATATTTTTAGGTCCGTCAATTCTAAATTAAATACCTTAATTCATAAAAGTACACTTTTTTCCCCTTAGTGCAGCATAAAACTCTTTTATATAACTTTAGCAATTTGTCACAATACTTTAAGATGAATTAAATAACTTCAACTTTTGGAAGAGTTGGAATTGGAAAAAGAAAGTAAATATTTTATAATTTAATGTATGGATTTGGGGGCCCCTCAAGGTCCGGGGCCCGTAGGCAAAGTTCCGATTTGCCCATGCGGTAATAAGGGCCTGTACACGAGTTTCTTATGTAAAATTATAACATTTTCGAAACATTTGATGCATCTTAAATAATTAACAAAACAAGACAAAAACTGTTAGAAACTTTGTTTCTTTCTGTGTTTTTATAGACCAAGAGGCGGAAGCATAGACAATTATCTCATCGAGTTCACAGCTGAAATTCTAATATTAGTTAAAACTCGATTATCATATTATAACGTAATCGGTCTGCCGAGTCACATCTTGGTTAAAAACGCCCGAAAATCTGATTTTAGCGGTTGACTCATAATGACTAACATTAAAGGGCAAAATTAGTACTAGCCACCAGCCACCAGCCACCAGGGCCTGTTAATGAGAAAAAGTGGCTAGTAAAAATTTAACTGCCAGCGACCCCCTTATATGCACTTTCCTACAGAGAGAGAATAAAAGTTTATTGTATTCCATTATATTATTCTATTTTATCTGGTTCGAAATATGTTTTTATTAGTATTTTAGTTGTGCTATTTAATTTTAGATTAATACTAATAAAAATTTTAACAAGTTTGCTATTTAGTATTTTTAAATAAAAAAGTGGCCAATAGTTTAAAGAAACTGGATACTTATAAAATTGGTACTACTGGCCACTGGCCAGTGATGAAATTTTTCAATTTTGTCCTTTAGCCAGCATACTGTTTTGCAAATTTTACATTTACCGATTACAAATGAGAGCTGCTGACAAGATTTTTTTTTTATTACCTTGAAAATAGAATTAAAAAAAAAATAAAATAGAAATAAGAATACAGAAAGCAAAGTTTCGTCGAAAGAATTGTTGATACACCAAAAGAAATACACATAATGGAAAGCATAGGTAATAAATCTTTGATATTATAAATGTGTTCTTACATAAGTTTTTTTGTTTTATTTTGTTTTTGGAAAAATACAATTTTCATCTCAAAATTAGGTGGAAAAATTGTATTTCAATCTTCGAATAAAAAATTTGGAATCTCTTTTAATTATATACACAGTGTGCGTCATAAATTCGAGCAAACTTTAAAAATCTATAATAAAAGAAATAATGCTCGGAAATTTTTTCGGTTTGCGCGAGTATGTTCAGACGAATTTTGGATATTTTTTCCATGTGTAACAAAAAAAGGTTTCAAAAATCGCCGACAGGAGTTGCTCACACCCAAT